>WOXC01009528.1:0-236083 GCA_011680675.1 Gymnobelideus leadbeateri | reverse complement strand
GGAAGGAAAGAGATAGATTTAAGATATGCCATGGTTATTAGCTTGGTGAGTATTAGTCACTGATATGAGGACTGAAGGGGAAAGAAGAGTCAAAGAAGAGTTGAAGGTTGCAAACCTGAGAAACTAGAAAAAAGGCAGTGCCATCCACACAAGTGAGGAAGCTTGGGGAAGGCGTGGATTTGCAGGGAAAGATGACTTCTAGACGTGAGTTTGAAATGCAATAGGAAATCCAGGTGGATATGTCCAGCAGACATGTGTTTGATGATATTGGAGGTCAGGAGAATAATCTAAGTTAGACGTATAGATTTGGAATAATCCACAACAGACTTTTTCTCCCTTACAAGTCACCTAGAGTGTAGATTTTAAGTAAATCACAGCTAACTCATAACTGGTTTTCTTTTAGGTTTACCCTCTATGCTGTGGATACAAGAGGCCGACATTCAGAGCTGAGCACTGTTACACTGAGGACGGCTTGCCCTCTGGTAGATGACAACAAAGCTGAGGGTAGGTGTTGGGCTGAATACCTAGTTCCGTGAAGACTCTATGACTCTATGACTTCAGTCTTTCCCTTCTCTAAGGGAGTCCCTTCATAGTCTGAGGAGAAAAGGTGAAAAATGGAAGATAAGGAAGACTGATGGGGAGTCTGGGGCAGTGGTCAGGAGGCTAGATGTGATGTCAGGAAGTCCTGGCTTCTGACACTCATACTGTGGGCAGATCATTCCTTATTTACTATAATTCCTTATTTCATTCTTCGTATTTGTATCCTTAATGCCTAGCACAGGACCAAGTGTATAGTGGGTGCCTGGTAAATGTTACATAAGCCCTAGTTTCCTCCTCTATGGAATTAGCATAATAATAGCAGCATTACCTATTTATCTTACATAAGATATCTTTGATATTTGACAAACAGTAACAATACCTAATCCAGATCTTCCTTGGGCAGATCACCCACCTCAAAAAGAGATGTTTTTCAGTCATGTCCAACTCTTCATGACCTCATTTGGGGTTTTCTTGGCAAAGATACTAGAGTGGTTTGCCATTTCATTCTCAGGTTCATCTTACAGGTGAGGAAACTGAGGCAAACAGGATTAAGTGATTTGCTCAGGGTCACAAGTCTTCCTGACTTAAGTCAGGTCTTTTGCTCTCTCCACTGTACCACCTCGCTGCCTCTTAGGTATCAAGCTGCTAAATATCCAATAGAAGCTAAATTATTCAACCGTCCACACAGAGTTTTCCAAATATCCAGATGTAATCTCTACATTGAAGCTGGCCAAAATGATAATACAACGGACATTTTGTTTTACAAAAATTTTGGTTTATTTATTTAAATCCCTTTAGTCTCCTGGATTTGTTGGGACTATGTTCACTGTTATTTCCTTGAAGAAACCTCTTTGTGCAGCTCCAGTTCCCACAGTTCCCTTGTAAATCTACCTGTTTTGTCTTCTTTTCAGAGATAGCTGACAAAATTTACAACCTCTACAATGGCTATACCAGTGGCAAGGAACAACAGACAGCTTACAACACCCTGATGGAAGTGTCAGCCTCCATGCTCTTCCGTGTCCAGCATCACTACAATTCTCACTATGAGAAGTTCGGGGACTTTGTTTGGCGGAGTGAGGATGAACTGGGACCCAGGTAGGGGTGGGAGACTGTCATCTCTGCCTTCTGGCATGAGACCCCTCAGCTAAGGGGCTGGCAGGATAGTCTAGAACGAATTTGGGTAACTTCCTGCATGCTCAAATTGCACCTAAGTAAAAGTGATTACCTCCCAGTTATTTTAACTAGAAAGAAGAAAGGGCAGGTATATGAGCCCATGGCCTGATGGATGTGACTTTGTCAAGATGGGGCATAGTGAATCTCCATCTTGATCTAGCTACTACCATATTGCACAGGGGATAGCTACCATCTATACTGGAGCTTTAGGAACACAGGTTGAGCTGGACAAATAACCTGACTCCCCATTAGCTATCCTTGCACTTTACCTCTAGATCGAATTCTGACCCTCCCCCATCCTAACTGAAGTTAGGAATACTCCTCCTTCTTGACTTCAAATCTGGTCTCAGACATTTACCAGCTGTGTGACCCTGGGCACATCACTTAAGCCTGTTTGCCTCAGTTTCCTAGTCTGTAAAATGAACTGGAGAAGGAAATGACAGACCACTCTAGTATCTTTGCCAAGAAAACCCCAAATGGGGTCACAAAAAGTCAGACACAACTGAAAAACAACTAAACAGCGAATTCTAATTGGCCTAAAGTTCTGGTCTTATACTTTTGTTTCCCATTTAGCTCAGCTCTGAGATTTTGGATCTCTGAAGACCACCTGGTGCCAGTCTGACTTGGCTTTTAATCTCTATTTCCTCACCCCAGTTCTTCTATTCCCATATTAGACAATGGCAGTCTTTTGGGTGGGGGGTTCACTGCTAAGGATAAAATATGCTATAGGAGAAACAATACCAGATTTAGAAAAAGACAACTTGGATTTGAATGCTACCTCTGCTATTCATTACCTGAAGTAACTTCAGGCAAATTCCTTTACCGATCTAGGCTTAGTTTCCTCCTCTATAAAATGGTAGCCCTTTAAATTCCCTTCTGGTGCTAAATCTCATGAATAGCTGGCACTGGGCATTCTTCCACCTGCATGTTTGCCTAATCATCTAATGTTGTTGGCCCTTCCCTCGATTAAAAAAAAAAAGGCCAGTAGATAAAGATAAATAGCAAATGCAAGAGTAATACTTTGTTTACATTCAACATAAGCCCATAACTTGGTATTTGTTGATGTAACAACTTGTGGTTTGATTACAGGCTTTTCATGGCCATTAATAAGTGAACTAATGTGTGGATCTCACAAGCATATGTGAATTTCACAAGCTTACTCAACACTTTAGAGGTGCTAAGAGCTGTGATCAAGACAGAACTAAAGCATAGCTTTGGGAATTGATGTGTAAACAGAAATATAATTCATAAATTTGTCAGTTTAAAAATATTTGTTGACTTGAGTTTGCTGATGATTCTCCACTGCAGATGGTGGAGATAACAAATATTCTTCAGTTACTTGGAATCTTGAAAACAACTTTGAGAAACAGGCCAATGTTCATCACTTCATTTTTAAGTTGAGGGAATTCAGTTCAATTCAAAACAACAAATATTTATTAAATATCTACTTATATGCCAGGCTTTATGTTAGTCACAAGAGATGCAAAGACAAAACAAAATCCATTCTGTGTGGGTTGGGGGAAAGACAGGAAGAAGAGGAGACAAATAAATACTAGTAATGGAATACAAAGCTTATCCAAAGTAATTGCAGAAGGGTGGACAAACGACCAATCCAAGGAATCAGGAAGAGTCCATGTAAGGATAGAGTCACTTGCCCAGAGTTATTCTAGAAACTAAAGGCATTTGTTTAATTTATTCTTTCTAAAACAAAAATATTTTAATTGGTGAATCTCCTCATCTTATCCAGGTTAGAAGTGTAGGGGCTACTCAAAGGTCCATCCCTCTGACAATCAGCATGGCAGATTTGATCTACTGTTCTCGCCAAGGACTGTTTGTCCCTACTTAAGGAACCTGGTATCCCTCCCCCATTCCCATCCTTTCCTAGAGGCTTATCATATGCATGCTGAACTTATCACAGACATCTGACCAGCATAGCTTACAGAACTCCTGAGCTCAAGAAATCCATTGGACTAAGCCGACCCTGTAGCAGGGAACATAAGCATATATAATCATACCAGCCTCCATTTGTCCTTACAGTAACCAAGTAAGCACCTATTACTCTATACTACACACTGAAGATACAAGGATGAATGATACTGTCTCTGTCCTAAAGAACCTTAAAGCATGAAGGTAGGGCTAAGCCCCAAACAGTACCCAGGGCCCCTGTCTGTGGTTTAGCCCACCATATCACTCTGACTATTGAATTACCACTTACCCAAATTATTAGTATTTGGAATGAAGCAGAACTATGCAGTCAGACTTTCACAAATTGTGAGGAAGGTAGCTTTTGTCTTCAGTGTTCCTACCAACTTCCTCTACCCCCACCTCCAAGTCAGTGATTTCTTGTTCTCTGGGTCTCTTCAGTCATGGAAGAGAACATCTGACAAACTCATTCAGTTTCAGTTGGTATACTCTAAATATAATATCCCTCCCAGGAGGTATTGGAATTTGAAAGCCAGACTTCAAGGAGAGGACAGTGTCTATTCAGTGCCTAAAACCCAAACGAAGGAAATGCCAATGGTGAAATTTCAGGCATCAATGAGAATCTATTTTGAGGTGCACACACGCACGGTAGAATGATAATAAATGATAGGGGAGGTAGAATCCTCAAATCTTGGTTCAGGCTCCTCTACACATTGCATTGTATGAGATAGACCTTAGGCCTATTAGATAGTTTTGTTCTAAACTCTAGGATCATATGATTAATTGATGGAAAGACACAAAGAAAGGCAAAACACAGTCCCTGTTCTCCAAGAGCTCACAGCCTAATATGGTAGAGATATCAGATGACTTGCCTAGCATCACATAACTGATAAATAGTTGAGCTAGGGCACAAACCTAGGTCTCCTAATTTTCAAATCCACTGGCCCTCTTAACCATGTTATATTCAAGGTACTCCCAGTTTGGTCACAAACACATCTTAAATATTTGGTGATTCTAAAACATCTCTTCCAACCTTCTAATCCTAGAATTGAGAAAACTAAGATGCCCAAAGTTAAATGATCTACCCAAGGTCACACTTGTAACAGAGACAGGATGTTATCTCAGGTGTTGTCTTACATTCCCTTTCAGACAGCTCCTTAGAACTTATGAAGATTTGGCTCCCTAAAAGGCAAAAGCTGGAACTTGGTCTAGCATTATAAACCTCTCCTTTCAGGGCCTGTCTTATCAGTATCCGGATTGTAATTTTTCCCCTCACATGAAAGGGAGGCTCACTGTGATAAAGACAGTGAGAAAGGCCAACAGACAGGCAGATGGACAGATCAGTAGATAAAAACACTCAAAGTTAACTAGCAAATCCACCATCTTAGTAATAACCAGGAAAAAAAACCCTATTGCTTTTACAGTGTTTTCCCACATTGCTCACTGGGTGCTCAGCAAAAGGTTTCCTCAAAGTTAAAACAGGGATCCATTCCTGACTCCAGCTTTATAACCTGTGAGAACAATTTACGACCTTCCAGGACATAAATTTCCATTTGCTTGGGACTGGCCCTCCCACAGAGGCAGCCCAAGTTGTAGCTGCTTTGATAACTTGTTAACCTCCAACCACTGGCCTGGTGTCTCGCTCTCCCCACACACCCCAACATCACTGTGCTTCCTCTATCTTTAACCATCCTTTGCTGTTGTCCCATGGGTCCTTTGACTTCTCTTGCATCTTGGTGTTTCATTATCTATCACTAGAGATTGACATTAGAGATTGATTTCTGACAATCTCAAAAAACTTTGCACAGAGAAAGAAAGTGAGGTAGGTCATGAAAAGGAAATGTCCTCTCAAATAGGATTATAGATTTAGATCCAAAGTCACCTTAAAAGGCCATCTAGTCCAATCCCTTCATTTTACAGATGATAAAACTGAGGTTTAAGTGACCTGCCCAGGTTCACGCAGCTAGTGTCAGAAGTCAGATGTGAATCCAAGTCTAATTCTCTATCCACTGTGTCATATTAAGGACTATAGACTGTCAAAACTGAAAGGGATCTCATAACATGGATCATAGCATGTCATATTTAGAAGGCATCTTAGAAAACAGAAAATTAAATTGAGAATAAAGAATGCAGAATATAATAGAGCTGGAAGAAATCTTAGAAATTATTTCGTCTCACCCACTCATTTTAGAGATGAAGACACTGAAGCCTGGAAAGGGACTTGCTTTTCTCACCTAGCCTGGGGAGAGTGTCCTGACTCTATTACACTGCAATGGAGACTGATGTCAAATAATCTAGGAGATTGGATAGACTCCATCAATCAATATTTATTACTAAATATCTCTTATGTGCCAGAATCTTTTATAGAGAGAATCATGGGGTACACAATAAGATAAATAACAATAAAGTCACATATCTATAGCACTTAGGGCAGCTAGCTGGATAAAGTCAGGAAGACTTGAGTTCAAATCCAGCCTCAAACACTTCTTAGCTGTATGACTCTGGCAAAATCATTTAATTCTATTTGGTTCATTTTCCTCCCATTTAAAATGAGCTGGGAAATGAAATGGCAACTGCTCCAGTATCTTTTCCAAGAACACTCTGCCCCTCCCCCCACCAAAGAAAAGAGTTGCAGAGAGTTGGACATGAATGAAACCATCTAAATAACAACATAACACTTACTAATTTATAAAGTATTTTCTTCAAGCCCTTTGAGGTAAGTGGTAGTTCTGTACTATTTGCCCACATTTTATAGATGGGGAAAATGAGGCTAAGTCAACATTTATTTACTAAGTACCTACTATGTGTCAAGCATTGGATACCAAGGATACAAAGAAAGGCAAAAGACAGTCCCTATTCTCCAAGAGCTTGCAGCCTAATGTGGGAGACACATTGAATGACTTGCCCAGCATCACATAACTGATAAGTTGCAGAACTGGGGCACAAACCTAGGTCTCCTAACTTTCAAATCCACACTGGCCCTCTTAAGCATTTTGTATTCAAGGTGCTCCCAGTTTGGCTACAAACACATCTTAAATATTTGATGATTCTAACACTATCCTAAAATATGTGATTCAAACCAAGTATATTCCCTTCATCCTCATCCCTACCCTTCTCCTACCTACTGACCTGGGACCATAGTAATCTATGAATATCTTGTAGGTGATTCAAAATCTTGAGTCATTAAAATTAATTTTTATATTACAAAAATGGTTTCACTTTTGTTTCTAGCCTAAATCTAAATTTTCTAGCCCCAAGTAAGCATTTATTTAGTGCTTCGTTCCTATTATTTAGCTGATTATGTATCTTTACTTTAAAAGTCTTAGATGTTTAAGACACTTAGAAGTTAAGTAACTTGACAGCTTCACACAGTCATTATATACCAGAGATAGGACTCAAACTCAGACCTTCCAGAGTTCAAGGTCAGCTCTCTATTCCTTGAACTAAGATTATAACTTGCCTATCTGCATTGGAAGAAGGAATTTCCTCACTGCAAGTTTTCTCTATCAAGGAAATCATAGATTGAAATATATACATATACATATAGATAATAAATATAATATGTATGTATCGTGTGATTATTTGAGGGAACGGAGAAAGGAGAGTATAGAGGTGTATGATACCTTTCTTCCTCTTATAGGATATTAATACCAGGCCTTACTGGGATCCTCTAAGAATCCCTAGCTTACTTTGAAGGTCATTTCAAGAAGTGCTTCCTACACTAGACCTTTCCTGATTCCCCTAGCTGCTGGTGCAGTGCCTCTCCCTTAAAATTACTTTGCACTAACATGCATATACATGACTCTGTATATGTTTTTATACTTCCTTATATGTGTACGTGTTGTCTTTCTCAAAGAATGCAAGCTCCCAGAAGATGTTCTTTCTTTCTTTCTTTCTTTCTTTCTTTCTTTCTTTCTTTCTTTCTTTCTTTCTTTCTTTCTTTCTTCCTTCCTTCCTTCCTTCCTTCCTTCCTTCCTTCCTTCCTTCCTTTCTTCCTTCCTTCCTTCCTTCTCTCTTGCACACATCATAGTGCCTACCAAATAAGAGGTGCTTAATAAATGATTGTTGATTAGTTGTTTGCTCAATGTCAGATATAGAGCAAAGAGAGATACCTAAGATCCAAAGTCTATTACTCATAGGGTCATAGACCTTAGAGCTAAAAGGGATGTTAGTGGTGATCTAGCCCAATTCCTTCTTTTTTACAAATGAGGAAACTGAGATCCAGAGAAATGAAGCTGTTTGCCTAAGGTAATGCAAGTGATAATAGCTAGGATTTGAAACCAAGTTTCTCCTTTACCATTTAGCCTCTAAAATTGGACCAAGCTGAGATTAAGCAGTGTGTTTTGTAGTGGTCAGTAAAGAGCCAACCTGCCTCAAAGAGAACGCTTTGTGTGCTTATGTCAAAGGTGGTGGGATCCTGAAAGCTCCAAGTATCCAGTTCCAGCTAAGTCACATAGCTGCTTACACAGTAAGATAATGTCAGACCAAAGACTAGAAACCAGGTATCCTGACTCTCCGTCTAGTTCATGTTCCATGATAACACTCTACCTAGTCCTACATGTAAAAAATAGGGAATAACATTGAAAAGACAAAGTAGAAACTAAACACAAAGTGTCTCAAAAGCCAAACCACAGAGTTAGTACCTGATGATAAAGGAAGCGGGGAACCAAGTAAGGAAAGAAATGCAAGATTAACTTGGCAACCTACACGATATGGATTGGGGCAAGAGGATGAGATTATTATAGGAGGAGGCTATTACAGAATTAATTACAGAGAAGGCTATTACAAAAACCCCACGTATGAGGTTATGAAGGCTCGTATCAGGGCAACAGCTGTGGGAATGGAGTCAAAAGGATAAATTTCAAAAGTAGAGAATGAATGAGAACATTGTGATGGTGAAGCTATAGGAAATGGAGAGGAAGGAATAAAAGACAATTCCAAGATATCTAGGCTGGGAAACTGGGAGTATGGTTTTGCCTCTGAAGGACACTAGGAGAAGTTAGGAAGGAAAAAAGTAGTTGGTTTTAGGGAAAGAGATAACAAACAGAATTTTATATAAGTTAACTATGAGTGGATATCTATGGGGCAATATCCTCCCAAAGTCTAGACTCTTGGAAATATAGGTCTGAAGACAAAGGGTGGAGATGGAGGTTTAATAATTATCTGCATGGAGATATAGATAAAGCCATGAGAGTGGATGAGCTCACCATGAACTTATATATGAATTATTTCTGCTTCATTTCAGTGTCAGGCACTGTGCTAATCACTGGAGATATGAAGAAAGGCAAAAACAACTCTCAGAGTTCACAAGCTAATGAGGGAAACAACATGTAAACAACTATGCACAAACAAGATAGATACGTGATCAGTTGGAGATAATCCATTATAGAAGGCATTATTAATTAAGGGGGGTTGGGAAGAGCTTCCTGTAGAAGATGAGACTTTAGATGGAAGGAAGGAAGTTAGGAGGTAGAGTTGAAAAGTGAGTATTGCAGGCATGGGACACAGCTGGTGAAAATACCCAGAGTAAGGAGATGGAACAAAGAGACCAGGATCACTGGGTAATAGAGTACATGAGGGAGGGGAGGGGGAAACCAAGATGGCAGAGAGAAGAGCCAGAAAGTTGCTCTCCCTAGTTTCCCTCAGAAACAATGTTAAATCAAGCCTCTAAAAGAATTCTGGAGTAACAGAATCCACAAAAAGACAGAGAGAAACAATTTTCTAGCCCAAGATAACTTAGAAGGACTTTAGGAAAGTTCTGTCTCACTTGGGTAAAATGTGTGTGCAGCCCAGAGCAGGCAGCATCCAGGCAAGCCAGTGGGAGAACATTAGTCATAGCACATATCAGCAACCAAGGCCCCACTGTCCAGCCTCAGTAGGCTGGTAGCACAGAAGATCAGCTGTGAGGTATCCAGCACCTGCACAGCAAGCAAACTGCCAACCTTGGAACCCAGGGCACAACAGGTGTGACCAGGCCGGGCCACCCAAACACAGTGGACAAGCTGTTAGCCGAAAGGTCCAAGTGCAGAAAGTCAGTGACTGGAGCCTACAGTTCAGTGCAAGAAGCTTGCATACCCCTGTACCTGAAGAACAGAGTTCAGTTTTTTAAAATGAGCAAAAAAAGAAGAAGAAAAAAGCCCTGACCACAGAAAGCTACAATGACAACAGGGAAGAAAAAACACAAACACAGGAAAGGACAACAATGTCAAAATGCCTACCTGTGAAGTCTCAAAGGGGAATATGAATTGATTTCAGCTCCATAAAGTCCTCTTGGAAGAGCTCAAAAAGGATTCTAAAAATCAAGTAAGAAAGGTAAAAGAGAATTTGGGAAAAGAAACAAGAGTTAATACAAGAGAAATATGGTGGGGGGGGCTAGGCAACAGCTTGGAAAAGGAAGCACAAAAATTGTCTGAAAAAAACAAGTCCTTAAAAAATAGAATTGATTAAAAGGAAAAAAATCCACTGAAGAAAATAATTCCTTTAAAAGTAGAATTGGCCAAATGGAAAAGGAGGTACAAAAGCTAACTGAAGAAGATAATTTCTTAAAAATTAAGATTGGACAAATGGGAAGTTAATCATTCTGTGAGCATCAGGAATCAGTCAATCAAATCAAAAGAATGAAAAATAGAAGAAAATATAAAGTACCTTATTGGAAAAACAGCTGACCTAGAAAACAGATCCAGAAGAGATAATTTAAGAATTATTGGACTGCCTGAAAGTAATGATCAAAAGAAGTGCCTCGACAGCATCTTTCAAGTAATTATCAAGGAAAACTAACCTGATGTCCTAGAACCAGAGGATAAAATAGTCATTGAAAGCTTCCATTGATCACCTCCTGAAAAGAGATCCCAAAATAAAAACTCCAAGGAATATTGTAGCCAAATTCCAAAACTATCAGGTCAATAAGAAATTACCACAAGCAGCCAGAAAAAAAAAAAACAATTCAAATATCAAGGAGACATAGGATTACACAGGATTTAATCATTTCTACATTAAAGTATCAGGGGACTTAAAATATGATATTCTGGAAGGCAAAGAAGCTTGGATTACAACCAAGAATCAGCAAAACTGAGCATATCTTACAGGGGAAAAGATGAATATTCAATGAAATAGAGAATTTTCAAATGTTCCTGATGAAAAGAAGCAAAGAGGAAGGGGGAAAACAAACATAGTATTCAATAAGGTTAAACTATTTACATTCCTACACAGGAAAATGATGCCTGTAGCTCTTAAGAACTGTATCTCTGTCAGGGCAGTGAGAAGTATACTTAGTGGTTATGGGTATAAGTTAATTTTGATGGGATGATAAAAAAATTAAGGGGTGAAAAAAAGAATTGTGCTGGGAGAAGAGGAAAGGGGCAGGCAAAATGGGGTAAATTATATCACATGGAGAGGCATGAAAGACCTATCACAATAGAAGGAAAGAAGGGAGGCATGAGCATTTTTTTAACCTTGCTTTCATTGGATTTGACTCAATGAGGGAATAACATACACACTAAGTTGGGTAAAGAAATCCATCTTACCCTATAGAGAAGTCAGAAGGGAAGAGGGCAGGGACTTATAAAAGGTCGGGTAGATTGAGGGAGGCAGTGGGCAATAGCAAAACACAGGTGAGGAAGGGCAGGGAGAAGGGAAGGAGGAGGGAGAAGGAGAGGGAGAGAGACACATAAAGAGTGAAGGTAAAAGGCTGGGACAGTATATATTATGGTTCAGCTGAAGTAAAAAAAAATAAAGCAGGGATAGCAAAAGTAAAAATAGATCTAATTTTAAATGTAAAGTAAGAAACTACATCTTGCTAAAAGGCATCATAGACAATGAAGTAATATCAATACTAAACATATATGCACCTAGTGGTATAGCATCTAGATTCTTAGAGAAGAATTTAAGTGAGTTACAGAAAGAAAAAGATAGCAAACATATGCTAGTGGGGGACCTAATCATCCCATCTCAGAGCTAGATAAATCTAGCTACAAAACAAACAAGAAAGAAGTTAAGGAAGTGAATAGAATTTTTAAAAAGTTAGATATGATACACCTCTGGAGAGAACTGAATAGGGATAGAACATTACATTTTTTTGTCAGTGGTACATGGCACCTACACAAAAGATTGCCATATATTAGCGCATAAAAAATTCAACATCAAATGAAGAAAGGTAGAAATATTAAGGGTAGCTAGGTGGTGCAGTGAATAGAGCACTGGCCCTGGAGTCAGAAGGACCTGAGTTCAAATCTGGCCTCAGACACTTAACACAAAAACTAGCTGTGTGACCTTGGGCAAGTCACTTAACTCCAATTGTCCCCCAAAAAGCAAAAAAAGAAAGGTAGAAATATTAAATACATCATTTTCAGATAATTATACAATAAAAATTGCATGTAACAAGGAACTATGGAAAGATAGATAAAAATATATGGAAATTAAATGATCTAATCCTAAAGAATGAGTAGGTCAAACAACAAATCATAGAAACAACCAATAATCTCATCAAAGAAAATGGTAATAATGAAACAACATACCAAAATTTGTGGGATTCAGCCAAAGTAGTACTTAGGGAAAATTTTATATCTCTAAATGCTTACATGAATAAAATAGAGAAAGAGCAGATCAATAAATTAGGTATGCAATTTTAAAAGGTAGAAAAAGAAAAAAAAATTTAAAACCCAATTAAACACCAAATTAGAAATTCTAAAACTCAAAGGAGAGCTTAATAAAATTTAAAATAAGAAAACTATTGAACTAATAAATAAAACCAAAACCTGATTTTATTTAAAATAAAATAAATAAACCTCTGGTAACTTTGATTTTTAAAAAGTAAGAAAACCAGTATCAAAAAGGAAAAGGGTGAATTTACCACCAATAAAGAGGAAATTAAAACAATAATTAGGAGCTATTTTGCACAACTGTATGCCAATAAGTAAAATGGACAAAATTTTAAAAAATATATATAAATTATCCGGGAAGATGGAATAAAATACTTAAATAACCCTATTTTAGAAAAAAAAATTGAACAGGCCATCAGTGAACTCCCTAAAGAAAAAATCTCCAGAGCCAGATGGATTTACAAGTAAATTTCATCAAAGACTTAAAGAACAATTAATTCCAATACTATATACACTATTTGGAAAAATAGATGGAGTCCCACCAAACTGCCTTTATGACACAAATATGGTGCAGATACCTAAACCAGAAAGAGCCAAAACAAAGACAGTTATAGACCAATTTCCCTAATTAATATTGATGAAAATTTTTAAAATAAAATATTAGAAAAGAGATTGTAGCAACTTATCACCAGGATAACACACTATGACCAGGTGGGATTTATACCAGGAATACAGGATTGGTTCAATATTAGGAAAACTATCAGCATAATTGACCATATCAATAGCAAAACCAACAGAAATCATGTCATATCTCAATAAATGCAGAAAAAAAAACTTTCGACAAAATACAGCACTCATTGCTATTAAAAACACTAAAGAACATATGAATAAATGGAGCTCTTCTTAAAATAAGTAGTATCCATCTAAAACCATCAGCAAGCATTATCTGTAATGGGGATAATCTAGAAGCCTTCCCAATAAAAGCAGGGGTGAAACAAGGATGCCCATTGTCATCACTATTATTCCAATATTGCACTAGAAATTTTAGTTTCAGCGATGAGAAGAAAAAGAAATAGAAATAATTAGACTAGGCAATGGGGAGACAAAACTATCACTCTTTGCAACAATATGAAGGT
The DNA here is from genome assembly GCA_011680675.1 of Gymnobelideus leadbeateri. Lineage (NCBI taxonomy): Eukaryota > Metazoa > Chordata > Mammalia > Diprotodontia > Petauridae > Gymnobelideus > Gymnobelideus leadbeateri. The sequence continues at coordinate 222,714 of WOXC01009528.1, read as the reverse complement.
ATACTTAGAGAATCAACTAAAAAAACTACTTGAAATAATTAATAACTTTAGCAAAGTCACAGGATATAAAATAAATCCACATAAATCATGACCATTTCTATATGTTACCAAAGCTCACTCAGTAACAAGGGATAGAGAAAATTCATTTAAAATAACTGTAGACAATATAAAATATTTGGGAGAATACCTGTCAGGACAACCCCTGGGAACTCTATGAACATAATTATAAATCTCTTTTCACACAAATCTAAACAATTGGAAAAAATATTCATTGCTCATGTGCAGGTCAAGCTAGTATAATAAGAAATGACAATTCTACCTAAATTAAATTATTTTTTCAGTGCCATACAAATCAAACTACCAAAAAATATTTTATAGAGCTAGAAAAATAGCAACAAAATTCATCCGGAAGAACAAAAGGTCAAGAATATCAAGGGAATTAGTGAAAAAAAAAATGGGATGGAAGTTGGTTTAGCTATAACAGATCTAAAACTATATTAAAAAGCAGCAGTCTTAAAACTATTTGGTACTGGCTAAGAAAGAGAGCGGTTGATCAGTGGAATTGACTTGGTATACAACATACAGTAATCTATTGTTCAATAAGCCCCCAAACTCTAGTTACTGGGATAAAAATTCACTATTTGATGAAACAGCTGCAAATAGTATGGTAGAAACTGGGCATAAACCAACATCTCATACCATATACCATGAAAAGGTCAAAATGGGTACATGGTTTAGACACAGAGTTCAATACTATAAACAAATTAGGAGAGCAAGGAATAGTTTACTTGTCAGATCTATGAAGGAGGGAAGAATTTATAACCAAAGAAGACATAGGGAACATTATGAACTACATGATGTTTAATTTTTATTACATTAAACTGAAAAGTTTTTGCACAAACAAAACCAACACAACCAAGATTAGGAAGAAAGCAGAAAGATGGGAAACAATTTTTACAGCAAATATTTCTGATAAAGGCCTCATTTCTCAGATATAAGCAATGCTTCTTAAACTGTGGGTTTCAACCAACCAACTGAAGTTTAAGAAGCACTGAAGGGGTCATAAGTGAAAAAAAAAATTTAAGAAGCCCTCTTTAGAGAACTAGGTCAGATTTATAAGAATATAAGTCATTCCTCAATTGAGAAATGGTCAAATGATATGAACAGTTTTCAGATGAAGAAATTAAAACTATCTATAGTCATATAAAATGTTCTAAATCACTATTGATTAGAGAAATGCAAATTAAAATAACTCTGAGGCACCCCTCACACTCATCTAATATGACAGAAAAGGCAAATGGTAAATGTTAGAGAAGATGTGGGAAAATTGGGATACTAATACATTGTTAGTGGAGTTTTGAACTGATCCAACCATTCTGGAGGACAATTTGGAACTATGCCCAAAAGGCAATCAAACTGTCCGTACCCTTTGAGCCAACAATACCACTACTGGGTCTGTATTCCAAAAAAAGATCATTAAAAGGGGGAAAGGACCTACATGGACAAAAATATTCACAGCAGCTCATTTTTGTGGTGGCCAAGAATTGGAAATTGAGGGGATGCCCATCAATTGGGGAATGGCTGAACAAGTTGTGGTATGTGAATGTTATCGAATACTACTGTGCTATAAGAAATGATGAGCAGGTAGATTTCAGAAAAAAAAGGGAAAGGCTTACATGAATTGATGCTGAGTGAAGAGAGCAAAACCAGGAGAACATTATACACAGTAACACTGTGTGGTGATCAACTATGATTGACTTAGCTATTCTTAGTAATACAGTGATCCAACATAATTCCAAAAGACTCATCCAGAGAAAGAACTATGGAGTCTGACTGCAGATAAAGCATATTATTTTCATGTGTGTGTGTGTGTGTGTGTGTGTGTGTGTGTCTGTCTGTCTGTCTGTCTGTCTTTTCCCTTTTGTTCTGTTTCTTCTTTCACAACATGACTATGTGGAAGTATGTTTTCATGACTTCTCATGTATAACCTATGTTCGATTGCTTATTGTCTTCGGGAGGGAGAAAAAATTGGAACTCAAAATCTTATAAAAATTAATGTTGAATATTATCTTTACATGCAATTGGAAAAATATTACTTTTAAAAGGACTAGAAAGGTGAGAAGGCAGGTTATATTCCATTTGATTAAAAAAAAAGATCATTTTATTGACGTCTCACCAAAAAGAAGCTCCAGTCTCCCCATTTTTTTATAGGAAGGTTTTATGATTGCCGTATTATTTTCCAGCTACCAGGGAGGCACTGGTATAATGGAAAGTAAATTGGATTATGAGTCAGGAGACTTAGGTTCCAGACTTGATTTTGTCATTACCTTACTCTGTGACTTTGAGAAAGTTACTTGACCTAACAGATCTATCAATTTCTAACTCCCACAGTCCCACAATTCACAAGCACACCTGAAAAAAAATTGTTTTAGAAAGTATTATCAAGTGTACAGATGTCATTGACTTTGTGACACAGAGTCATCACTGACTATTCATTAGGTGATTTCTGTGCACAAGACATTAGGCAGATTTCAGCACAGCTAGCATACAGTGCCTCCCTAAGAGGACACACATTTATGCTTAGAAAACATAGAAACACTCAGAGTAAACAAACCAAGAAAACACAAACTTTGAAGTTGCTCTACCATGCCATACCAAAGACTCAGCTGGTGATCTTATACTCCCTCTTTTGAAAACAGTGGGTTCTGCCACTACAATAAGATGGTCCAGACACTAATAAATGTCAGCCCAAAGGTTCTGCTTGTAAATTGATTGTAAAAGAGGCTAATAACATCCTTGTTGGGGCTATCGACAGCAGCTGCTGACTTCTATTCCCACAGTGCAGCACATCATTGAAGATGAAAGCTGGAAGGGACCTTAGATATCGTTTTCTAGGCCATCTTATACTTGATCTGGAATCCCAATACAGTATAGCCAAGTGATCATCCACCCCAGCTTGAGACCTCCAGTGAGTTAGATGTTAGTGAATGCCTAGTTGACTCATTGATGGAGAACCCTCCTCATGAGTGAGTTTATTTGAACTTTGGACAGCTAACATTGAGCCAAGATAACCCTCTTTACAACTTCTTCCTCACCTCCTGCCCAATGGTTCTAGTTCTGCCCTCTGAGGCCAAGCACAATGATCCCAATGCCTCTTTCCCATGGTAACCCTTCAAACACTTAAAAACAACAAGCATGCCTCCTATTCCAAGTCTTCTCTTCTCTCAGACAAACATTCTCTTTTGCCAAATTATATAAATGTGAACATCAGTTCTTTCAACAATTCATCATATGGCATAGACTCCAGTTCTCTCCCACTACTGGATGGTGATTCAGCTTGTCAAAGGCCTTCCTAAAATGTGGCACCTCCGCTGTTAACTCAGTCTCCTTGACCTAAGTGTCAGTACAGAGATGAATGGGGCTGCCACATCCCTCACATGTACACTCTACATATCCTACTGTAGTTAAAAAATAAGTTAGATTTTTTTAATCACTATGTTACATTGTTGATCAGATTAAGCTTTATGTTGTTGTTCACTTGTTTTTCAATCATATCCAACTCCATGACCCTATTTGGGGTTTTCTTTGCAAAGATACTGGAGTGGTTTGTCATTTCCTTCTCTAGCTCATTTTACAGATGAGCAAACTGAGAAAAGGAGGGTTAAGTGACTTGTCCAGGGTCACAGGGCAAGTATATGAAGCTAGATTTGAACTCAGGAAGGTTTCTTCTTAACTCTTAACTGACCATAACTTCTTTCCTCCTGTTCTTGTTCATTTTTTAAAATCTGTGTAGGACATTTATTCCTATTAAAATTCATCTTATTCAGTTTAGCCCATCATTATAGCTTACAAGGAGATTAGAGGGCCCATTGTCCAACATACTAGCTTCCACTTTCCCTGGCTTCCTTATGTTGTGATGCCTTTATCTGGACTTCAGATTCTTCCCCTGAAAAGGCAGATGCCACAGTCAATAGATAGAGCATTGGACTTGGAGACAGAAAGACCTTAAATCATGCCCTCAAATACTGTCTAGCTGTGTGACCCTGGGCAAGTCACTTTATCATTATCTATTTCAGCTTCTTCATCTGCAAAATGTGAAGATCAAGTAAGTTAATATTTGTAAAGAGCTTTGCAAATCTCAGGATGCCATACAAATGTTAACTCTTTTCTATAAAACCTCTATTGCTTCTTTAAGTTTAGACTCATTTTGAGTTTGGGTTTTTTTCCTAGGAGTAAAAACAGATTTGTTTCAAGCTGTCAACATGGTAAGACCACCAACCAATTCCTTCTCTCTAACTACCGGCATGTGTTTTTGAGGCCTGTAAGCAGTCCATGTGGGTATGAAACTGACCAAAACTGGTTGGTATGTATGAGGCTTTGCTTCATGCCAAGTTAGGAGATGGCAAGTAAGCTTACCTACCCACCTTGAGAGACAGAGAGGAATCCAGAAAAACAGTAGTCACTAGGATACAGTGGACACACCTGGTACATGACTCATGTAGATGCCTTCTATAGGAGAGACATTGGGTGTGACATCAGTCCTAGCCCACTGTTAAGTCTTAGCCCTAACCTATACCATTTGCTTCTCCAGGCTCTGTGGGGACTACGATGAGTGAAGATTTTCCCAGGAGTGTCTTATTGGGTGGGTTTACTGGGTAGATTTCATTCCCATGGTTCATTAATGTTGAACCTCAAAATGTTTATCGGCTCAGCCTCTCAGCCACAGTAATACATGCTCATAAAACTTAGTGACAAGAGGGAGTCTATTGCCTCCAAGTAATAAATACATCAGGCTGGCGTCCCCCAGAGCCTGGTTTCCGTGGCAACTACAGGTTACTGCAAACAGCTGGTACAAGAAGACACACTGACATCCAGATGTCCTAAGCATAAGGTTTACATTAGGAGATATTAAAAACTGAGCTCATAGGTGGCCCTAGACCAGGACTCACTGTGGTCAGAACATCCTTGGCACTGGATACTTTGGTCCCCCTCGCTTTTGATTGAAAAGTGACTTGAGAGAAGAAACACAGAGAATAATTTTGTGCTGCCTAAATAGAAGGATTCATTTTGACCTACCAAAATTTAACATGATTGTGCATTCATTTCTTCTTCAGCTGACTTGTCAAAGACCATCCAACCCTGCCTTTGACATTCTTTGAAGGACTTTTCTGATTGTAGGCATCAAGGGCAAGAATTTACTTTTGAGAATTTATTTGACACAAGTTCTTGATTATCTCTCTTAAGTTATGGTAGTTTGGGCTCCAGAGAGATTCAATCACTCTCCTTTAATAGAAGACTTCTCAGAAATGCTACAGAGATTCTGATCAGAGAGGGAGGGAGGAATGGAAGCCATACCTAGAAGCACATGTTTCTACATCTAAGAAGTCCCTAGGGCAAACGTGGATAGATGTAGTTAGAGCCACATGGAAAGCTTGGGAAACTGGGCATCCTAGAGGAAGCCCATTCTTCTGTGGTCTCTGTGGTGAAGGTTGGGGTCTGCACTTATGAGCTGAGATTAATGAGTAGTCATGAGTCTAAAGAGTTGTTTGTAGTGAGATTGAGTCTTCCACCTTCCTGGGCTGCTTCATATAGATGAACCACAAGGTATTGACACAATGCTTTCAACTAATTAAATTTGCCTCAGTTTCTCCAGATGAGAATTACTAAAAATCATTGATCTATGGACATCACTTCTTGATCAAATACTTGGGTGTATAAGCATGACACAAAAAAAAGTCATTCAAGCCATTGTTGTTTGATTGGGTGTTTTTTTCTCATTTTCAATTGGTTGCACAAGTTAGCAGATACTTTCTTTTTTGTATCAATGGCTAATTTGCAAATAATCATCTTTCTGGATTCAAGTTCTCTTTATTTTACCTCCCATCCTGCTACTTCCTCCATAAAAATTATCATAATAATAATTGGCTGAACCAGGGTTCAGGGACCTTAAAAATCATCTAGTAACCAGTTCTTTACTATCATTTAAGCTGTTTGCCTCATTTTCCTTAACTATAAAATGGAGATGATAATAATGGTGTCTACCTCTTAGGGTTCTTGTGAGGACTGAATGAGATCAAATTTGTAAAAGGATTTAGTACAGAGCAGGTACTTAGTAAATGCTACTTGTCTTCCTTCCTTTCTTTTGTGTCATTACTTCCTTTGGCAGTCTGATGAAGCTTGGAGGTCCCTTCTCAGAATGTTTGAAAATACACCAAATAAGATATGTCAGACAATAAAGGAAACCCATTATTTTGAAATATGGTTATTTTTTAAGTTAACAGACATCAGATACTAAGCTAACCACCCTCTTCCAAAACAGGAAACCCTTTTCTAGAATCCCTGAGAGATGGTCATTCAGCCTTTGGTCAAAAACTTCCAGTGACAGGGAGATTACTGCTTCACAAGTTAACCACTTTTGGTCAATTCCACTTCTAAATATTAGTGAAACATGTTTCACATGGGACTGAAATGTCTCCTTACTAATTTTTCCCTCCTGATACTTTTTCTGCCCATAGGAGGAAGAAAGAATAGGTCATATTACCCCTTCCATATGTTGAGCTTTTAAAGATTTTAAAATGGCTACCCTTTTTCCCCTTATTTTTTCTCTTCTTCAAAGATAATACTATCAATTCCTTCTCTTCTTCATAGGACTGGTTTTTCAAACCCTTTATCATCCTGGGCAACTTTCTCTGAACTCACTCCAGTTCATCAATGTCCCATTTAGACAAAGAATGGACTAAATGGAATACAAGACCCTCAGTGGGGTCTTATAATGCAAAAAAAAAGTGTGTGTGTGTGTGTGTGTGTGTGTGTTGAGGGGGGGAGTCCAAAGTAGATCCTAGATGCTTCCTAGATGCTATTCTTCTACTAATGTAGCCTCAGACTGCATTCACTTTTGTGGCAGTCACATTGCCCTGTTGAATGACAGTGAACTTGGGGTCAACAAGAACAGAGATATTAAAATCTGATCAAGCAGCCACAGATGTAGTTGAAAGGCAAGCAGGAATGTTTCTTCACAATCTATTTTCCATTCTTCCCCAACTGTCCTCAGAAATTTGAACTCTGTCTGGTTGCTACTCAATATGCCCTGTCACCCAACCAACCAGACCATCAAGTGAGCAAAGACAAGGCACATAAATTTCCCTGCGAATAACTGTCTGATCCAGTCAGGCCAGTAGAAAGTGGTTGCTTTCCTAAATCTTCTCTTTCCTAGTCCCTCCTTGTTAATCAAGTTATAAATTAATGTTCCTAGTCCCTCCTCCACTCCTTCCTCCCCCCACAGTCAGGGCTAGGTCAGGTCTCTGTTTAGGAAGATTTCATTTCCAGTATTTGAAAAAGTGGTCACTCTGACCTGCCATCTTTCCCCCACCAAGGGAACACTTGGAAATGCCCAGAGTTTGATTTATGGGGCTAAATTGGCAATGCAAGAGCGGTGTGACAATATATTATCCAAGTCGCACCAGGAAGACTCATTCTTTCTTTCTCCCCACCTCTTCCTCTTTTCCTCTCTCAGCATGTCGTGCACAGTATAGTATTCAGCTCCTGGTTTTTCTTATTCTGTCCTCTCCTCACACGTTCTGGGTTTTTCTCTGTGGCCTTTCATGTTTCTCAGGAAGACAGGTAAAGTCATGTCTCTCAAGAAGAGAGGTAAAAAGGCAAGATATTCGGTTAGACATCAGGAGATCTCACTCTGCCTATAACTTGCTGTGTGACTTGGGTAACTCACTTCTCTTTCCTGGTCATTGATTTTACCATCCATAAAATGGGGACAGTACAAATCTAGGGAGTGAACTAGATTAGTTCATATTTAAGATTTCTTCAAGCCCTGAAATGTTGTGGCCATTTACTATTACTTTATAAGACAAGACACTAGATAACTCTAAGGAGAATTTTTTTCATACTCCAGACATCAAGGATTTGGGATGTGAGTCCCTAAAGTCCCAGTTTTCACTCAACAGCTCTTTTGGGTTCAGGATGAGGGAACACAGTCCTGAGGGGTGGAGCAACCTCTTCTCTGCTTGACAGATAGTTACGATGTAGCAGAAACCAGTCAATCCCTAAGCATTTGTTAACTGCCTCTTCTATATCAGGCACTGTCCTAAGACACTAAAGATACAAAAGCAAGAATGAAACAGTCCCTGCTATAACAGTGCTTACATTCTATTAGGGAAATCAACATATAGATATAAATGTAAATTTGTATATGTAAAATATAAGCATAATAAATACTAGATAATTATAGGGGTGGCAGTAAGTAGCTGTGAAGATCAGGAAAGGCTTCATGTTGAAGGTGGTACATGACCTGAGTGTTACAGGACCCTAGGGATTCTAAGAGGCAGAGATTGGGGGGGGCGGCGTAGGGGGAAGAATACACCTCAGCCGATGCAAAAGCCAGGAGATGGAAGATGGAATGCCATTCTATTCAGTGTGAGGAACAGCAAGAAGACTACTTTAACTGTTTTTAGAATTTGTAGAGGACAGTAATATGTAATAAAGATAGGAAAGTAGATTGGGTACATTTGTGAAGGGCTTTAAATTCAGAGACTTTTACATTTGGTCCTAATGGATAGAGTGCCAAGTCTAGAGTCAGGAAGACTTGTCTTCTCAAGTTCAAATCCTGCCTCATAGTTGTGTGACCCTGGACAAGTCACTTTACCCTGTTTACCTCAGTTTCCTCATCTGTTAAATGAGCTGGATAAAGAAATGACAAACTAGTATTGGCCAAGTAAACCCCAAATGAGGTCACAAAGCCCTGGACATGACTGAAACAAGTGAACAACAACTGAAGTTATTATTTATTGGGTTACTAGTTTGTGACATCACATTTCACTTGCCTCCTATCCTTACACACGAATATGCCCACTGAGGCTGTAGCAAATCAAGCAGAAGCATATTGCTAGTTTTGTTCATGTCAGTCTTTGTTCTGGTCACATTCGTTTTTATTTTCTTTTCTTTGAAAGATCATTCCTCAGCAATGTGCTTTTTAACTATTATCATAGCCAAGAAAATTAGGAACACATTATGTCCAAGGCCACGTGAGAGAAGTCTGCATGAACCTAGGGACCTTGATCCCAGTTCTTCTGAAGGTTTACTATAGGACTATAATTACACAGCTGAGTCAGGACATCCTGAAAGAACTTGACTTTAATCCTTTTCATCTCAACTTTAGTAATACCTAAAAGGCCTATCAGAAAGACTGCTCTTAAATATACCCTCAGGTTTTCAACATCTTTTCACTTCATTCTATGTCTCCTTCACCCCACTCACCCACTAACATCCAGGCTTATGGATATCCCTGTCCCCTCCCAAGCAGCTTTGTGATGGCAACAGATAGATGTCAGGCTGCCTCTCTGGCAACTTCGTCCTCTCATCTGCCACTCTATCCTCTACCATTTTGGTATGAATTTAAGAAGTCAAAGAAAACTATTTCTCATGAGGCCTCTTAAAAGCCTTACCTCATCGTCAGTCTTGTTGGTGACCATCAGAGCATGCCTGGCTTCAACCAGACAAGGAATTTTCTGGCAGATGGAGAAACCCCAGGATGGAAGGAATAGATCCAGCTAAATGAGTTCAAATACTGACTCCTAGCAGGGGGCAAATGTAACTTATTTGCCTGCCTTGTTTTAATTGAGGGCAGAGACAGCACATGAATCCACTTTTCAGCCTGGCTTTCAATGAAAAGAAGGTGGGAAATATCACTCAAATTGTCTCTGCCGCCTTCCCAGGACTAGTTTTATAGCCAATCAGGTAAAGTAATGGTCCTCCAGTGCAATGGGATAAGGTCACCAAGCAGGGATCCTTGTCCAAATACATATTCCCTTCTGCCTGAATTTTCATCATTAGAGATTTCTTCCTTTAAATAGTCTCCCATAATAACTCCCATTTCACAAAGATCTTCATGATATGCCAAATGCTTCCTGCACAATGAGTCAGGAAAGTAGCACAACTTAGCTACCCTCAGGTAAGTAGCACAACTATCCTTATCCCATTTTACAGATAAAAAAATTGAGACTCCACAACTCATCCTCTTGCTTCTCCTAGCTATAGACTCTGCTCATCCCATTGAGTGAGGAATTTAAGTGGGACTTCTAAACACTGAGGGAAGAGATCTGAATTCTAGTCCTAGCTCTACTATTGGATAACCTAGGGGAAAGTAATTTTAATGAAGGAGTCAAGCAATCAGGTAGTCAACAAACATTTATTGAGCACTTCTGTGCCAGGCACTGTGCTAAGACCAAAAGTGAAACAGTCCATGCCATCAAGGAGCTCACATTCTAGGAGATGGAGAAACAAACCATACATACACATAATAGGTATCTTTCATTTTTTGAGAGGGAATACATCAATAGCTGAAGAGATCAAGAAAGGCCTCATATTAATGACACTTGAACTGAATTTTGAAGAAAACTAGAGATTCCAAGTGGTGGAAACAAAGAGGAAATACATTCGAGGAATGGGACACAGACAATGCAAAGGCACAGAGATTGGAGACAGAATGTCATGTATGAAGAATAGTAAGAAGGCCAGGATGACTAGACCATAAATTGATTGAATGAAGGGGAAGATAGGAGTAGAGGTTTAATAAAACTGGAAAGGTAAGTTGGAAACAGGTTGTGAAGAGCTTGGAATGGACTAAGAAACAGAAATAGGGATGTTCTGATGTACTATGGGTTAGAATGGGTGCAGGGAGGGAGGGAATAATATATCATATTTTGGAAATATTGAACATGAGATGCTAAAAGGACATCTAATTTGAGGTACCCAATGGGTACTTGGTAACACAAGACTAAAAATCAGGAAAGAGACTAAGACTAGATGAACAGATGTGGGAGCTATCTGCCCAGAGATTACAATTGAACTCATGTAAGCTGATGGAATAATAAACTGAGAGTGTGTAGAGAGAGAAAAGAGGGAGCCTAGGACAGAGCCTTAGGCTACACCCATAGCTAGGACCATAATATGGATTATGATCTAGCAAAAGATATTGAGAATGAATAGCCAAACAAGTAGCAGGAGAACCAAAAGAGAAAACCCATGGAGTAGAGAACATTCAGGAAGAGCAATTAGAGAATTTCAAAAGAGGGGTGTTTGGGGGAGGGAAATTTGTTCTAGATATATTAAGTTTGAGATGTTTTAGATATGTTCAGCTGGAGCATTCCAATAAGCAATGATGTAGAACTGGAGTTTAGGAGAGAAACCAAGGCTGGCTGTGTAGATCTAAGAGTGATCTGTATAGGTGTTAGTTACTGATGAGATCACCAAGTGAAAGAGTACAAAGAGAATAGAAAGCCCACAGCAGAGTCCCTAAATACACCTTCCGAGAGGAGGTGGAATTAGGATCAGGATCCTGCAAAGGAGACCAAGGTTGGACAACCAGGTCAGTAGTATGAAAATCAGGAGAGAGTAATGTCATAAAGCCCTAGGGAGGAGAAAGTCTCTAGGAGAAAAGGATTGTTACCAATACTAGATGGTTCAATGAAGTCAAAGAGCAACCATCATCATCATCATCATCATCACCAAATTTAAGAATTGGTCATTAGTGATGGAGAGAAATGTTTCAGTTCAGCAATGCAGTGGGAAGTCAGTTCAAGAGAGATTAAGAAGCAAATATAGTGGAGTGGGTGATAGCAAGGAGTGTTAGGGTTTTTTGTTTGATTTTCCCTAGGAGTTTGACTGTAAAAGGGAAGGGATATAGTAGATGGTGTTTTGAGGGAATGGTAAAATCAAGTGGAGGGTTTGGGGTTTTTTTGTTTGTTTTTTTTAAGGATGAGAAGAACAAATCCCTTTTGTAAATAGAAAAGAAACCAGGGGATTAGGATAGATTGAAAATAGAAAAAAAGGGGATGATCAAAGGAGCAAGGTCCTAGAGCAGAAAAGAGGTGATGGTATCCAGGGTACTAGTAATGGGGTTGGTATTTTCTTTTTATAACTATTTATTTGTTTTATTTTTCAGTATTCACTTCTATAAGATTTTGAGTTCTAAATTTTCTTGTCCACCCTTCTCTCCCCAAGATGATATAGGCTATACATGTACAATTATATTAAACATATTTCCACATTAGGCATGTTGTAAAGAAGAATTAGAAACAAAGGGAAAAACCATGAGAAAGAAGAGACAAAAAAAGAAAATAGTATGCTTCAATCTGCATTCAGACTCCATAATACTCTGGATGTGGATAGCATTCTCTATCATGAGTCTTTTGAAATTGTCTTAGATCCTTGCATTGCTGAGAAGAGTTAAGCCTACCAAAGTTGGTCATCACACAATATTGCTGTTACTGTGTACAATGTTCTTGGTTCTGCTCACTTCACTTAGCCAGCATCAGTTCATATAAGTCTTTCTAGGTTTTTCTAAAGTCCACCTGTTCATCATTTCTTATGGAATGATAGTATTCAATTACATTCATGTATTGCAACTTGTTCAGCCATTCCCCAAATGATGGGTATCCCCTCAATTACCAATTCTGGGCCACCACAAAAAGAGTTGCTACAAATATTTTTGTACATGTGGGTCTTTTTTCCATTTTTATAATCTCTTTGGGATACAGACTTAGAAGTAGTATTGTTGAGTCAAAGGGTATACATAGTTTTATAGCACTTGGGGCATAGTTCCAAATTGCTCTCCAGAAAGGTTGGATCGGTTCTCAACTCCAACAACAATGCATTAATGTTCCCTTATCTTTGCCAACATTTATCATTTTCCTGTTTTGTCATATTAGCCAATCTGATAGGTGTGATGTGGTATGGGGCTGGTATTTTCAAGGAAAAGGGACATCTCCTCAGAGACTGAAGCAAAGGAAGAGAAAATAATTGATGTTGATGGTATATCCGAGTGAGACATTGGTGAGGGGGAAGGAAACTTATGGTGAACTGCCTCACTTTTTCAGGAAAGTCTTCGGTTAAGTCCTCTTCTAAGAGAAAATGGGAATAGGTTGTATAGATGGATTAAGGAATGAAAAGAATGTTTCAAAAAGCTTACAAGTGGAGTCAAGTTAGCAAATATTAACTAAATGCCTACTGTATGACAGCTACTGTGCTAAACACTGGGAACAGAAAGAAATGCAAAAGCTGTTCCTGCTTTTGAGGAGCTCATAATCTAATGCAGAGGGGTATAGAGAATCATTCAGGGAAGAGTATCATTGGCAGTATCATTGTGGGATTTCTTCCATTTACATTTGACAGTATGCATGGAGAAGTTGGATAATGTGAGTGATGTGGGATGAAGGTTTGGAGAAGAGATGGGTCTCAAATTTAGAAGACAATATAAAATTAAGATGGTTGACTATTGGAGTAATATTCTGAAGAGAGAGAAGTTAGGTCAGAACAAAGGTGATGGCCTGAGAAAACAGGGAGAAGTAGAGTGACTGGTGGTTGCCTTAAGGGTTGGGAAAGGCTTAGGAAGGATCAGGAAGAAAGGAAAGGTTATGGTCAGGTAGAAAATACCTGAATTATGTATGCAAGAGGTGAAACAGGGTAATGATAAGAACATGCTCCCAGGAAAAACTCATCACCAGGAAACTCATTGTTCCAGACACTGCATCCCCTTTGGTACTCACACTTCATCACTACTCTCTGTAGCCTCTGCAGCTCTGATTAGAGCAAAGAAACTTTCCCCCAAGTTTCCATTTAAAGCGCACTACTAGCCCCACCACTTCCCATCAGCTGTACTCGTTTGATCCAATTCCACCATCATGATGCCCTACTTCCCCCTTTTCTTCCTGTTTCCTCTAAGCATATTATAGACTCCTCAGGGAGTGCAGGGACTATCTTTTTTTTCTTATTAGTATCCCAGCGCAGTGCCTGGTACATAGTAGGTGCTTAAATGTTTATTAAATTGAATTTATGAATATGCTCAGATCTGTGTGTGGCTAAAGTGAAATAAAGGTTCAGATCATGGAAATGGAAAAAGGTTAATAAACTGGGAAGCCAGTATTTGAGGGGATAATAACATGTTAAGTGAAGTACACAAGGCATGTGTGGGGAAGAGAGAGACTGGGAGTCAAGTACTACTAAAGTCTCTGAGAGGGAAAAAAAAGAGAAGGGTCTGGAGGCCAGTTAAGAAAGGGATAAGGATATATTAAGCATGTACTATGTTATAAGCATTGTGCTAAGTGAGTCACAAATATTTCCTTTGATCCTCACAACCACCTTGTGAGGTAAATGCTACTATGCACATTTTTATAATTAAGGAAACTGAAGCAAACAGCAATTAAGTGACTTGCCCAGGGTCACACAGCTAAAAAAGTTTCTGAGGCTGGATTTGAACTCAGGTCTTCTGAGTCCAGACTACATGTTCTGTCACTAGACCTAGCTGCCGAAAAATCTGTTGGAATCTAGATAGGGTAATATAATCTGGATGGAATGACTCAAAGAATCATTCCATTACTGAGTGATCACAATTAGGGGAAGAATCTAAAAGTGTCTGTGAGGAACAAGAAGCCTGCCTACTCCTACTCTTCCTCCTCACCATATATGTCAGGGCATGAATGAAGGTATAAACAGGGCTGGAGAGGGTACACAGGGATGCAGCATCCTCCAGGAAAAGTCAGGTTTCCATAATTACAAGGAAATAGAAAAAGCATGAGAATGGTAGGTCTATTGTGAGGAGCAGTTTGTTAACAAAATGGAGGGAGGGGAAGAGAAGATTGGATTTGGATTTGAGTGGGCCAAGGCTGAAATGGATGAGGAAGCAGAAAGTAGTGACTAGGGAGGGATACTTTGGCCTAGTCACCCGTGACCCCGAATGCCAGGGATTGTAGGTGGAGTCAGAATGTAGTAAACTGATCAAATACAAAGATCCACTTTGCCCCCTGCATGGAAAGGCTACAACCCCAAGCACACTTGACTATCGTATCATGATCTTGGCCATGAGAAAAGGCGAAAGGGCTTTGGTACTCCAGTTCACACGTCTTCTTTTCCATGCACCTGCCTTAGCCTTGGTCAGTTCTCCAGTTACTCAGTGAATGGTACCGGGACCATCCCACACTAGCATGGCTGTGGAAGATTTGTCAGCCATCTTATAGGAAGAAATAGACTGCTACTGAGTTCTCTGGCTTCCCAACTATGATGTCATAAGTTGACGTTGTGTTGTTTAGTCATGCTATTCTTCATGATCCCCGTGGACCACATGGACCATATCACACCAATAATGTCTATAGAGTTTTCTTGGCAGAGATCCTGCAGTTGTTTACCATTTCCTTCTCCAGCTCATTTTACAAATGAGGAAACGGAGGTAAGCAGGGTTAAGTGACTTGCCCAGGGTCATACAGCAAGTAAGTTTCTGAGGCTGGGTTTGAATTTGGGGTCTTCCTGACTCCAGACCTAGCACTATATCCACTGAGCCACCTAGTTCCCTCTGATGTCACAAGGAGGTACATCCAATAAGTTTTTAGAAAGAGTTTTCAGACTAGGGGGAGCATTCCAGAGAAAAAGGAAGGATAGGAATGTTGGGCTGGAAGGGAGGCAGGCATATCCAGAACAGAGGTAACCTGTCAGCAGAAAGTGGTATATTTTCTAAAATTCCAAAAATACTTATTAGACACATGAAGTAATATATGAAAGGCTTCATAGAACTACATCTGGAGTCAGAGGATCTGAGTTCTAAGAATTCCTTAGTTACCATTTGTGTGACTTTGACCAAACCATTTAACCTCTCTTGCCCTCAGTTTTTTCATCAGTAAAATGGAGCTAATAATCCCTGTCCTGCCTAGTTCATAGTTATTTAGGTTCAAAGGAAATAACACATTCAAAAATGCTTTGTAAATGAATTTGTAGAGGACAACAAAAATGTAACCTGGTGTTATGACTAAAACTAAAAAAGCAAAGAAATCATTTATTAACCCTCTAAAGCTGAGGGCAACGGGGTGGTATAGTATATATAATAAGAAAGAGTACTGGACTTGGAATCAGAAAGACAAGTTCAAATCCTGTCTCAGACTATTCATGTCTGTGTGACTATAGGCAAGATGCTGAACCTCTGAGACTCAGTTTCCTCATCAGTAAAATGTCTGCAATAACAAAACCTGCCTCACAGCATTGTTATGAGGCTGAAATGAGATAATACATGAAAAGCACTTTCTAAAACTGTATAAACGTTAGTTGTCATGTGGTTTAGCAGCTTGGTTTGGAATCAGAGTACCTGGGCTCAAATGCTGGCTTTACCTTTTGCTGCCTGTGTTACTTTGGGCTGGTCATTTAACCTCTCTGGGACTCAATTTCCTCATCTGTAAAATGAGGGGGTTAGATTAAATGACCTCTAAGGTCCCTTTCAGGCCTAAATCTATGATTCTAGCATCCTGTGATCTACATAAGATACAGCAGATGCACTTGTAATGTCACAGCAGGACACGGTCTCTGTCCCTCGATCTTATCTGCAGTGGGAAGAGTCATTCTGGCCCCAAGTTATTTTGGGAGGGAAAGACTCGGCTTTGACTGAGAGGGAGTCAGGGCCAGCAAGCTTTTCAAATCATCTGAGGCGAAGAGAGAATAACATAAGAGCCAGAGACATTCAAAGCCAGGGAGGGAGCTGCACAGACCCCACGAGTGCTTGATGTCAGTCCCTTCACATATCCTCCCCCCTACTTTAATCTGGAGCTCTGGCTTCTCTGAAGCTGGGAGGTTTCTGTCTCAGAATCTCAATCAGTAGGGCTGTGTTGAAGATGTCTGAAAAATAGTAGAGTGCATACATCTAAGGTTGAAATTCCCTAAAGCTTTCCTAATTAAACAACTCCCTATCCCTTACTTATCCAGTCTCTCTCTCGCTCCTTCCCTAGTCCCAGCATCCAACAGAATTCCCACCCTCCCCAGTCCACCAGGTATAGTATGAACATTTTGCCAGTGGGAGTAAGTAATGAGGTGAGAATATTGGAACAATACCTAAACCCTGCTTCCTCTCTCCCCCTCCATACCTCTGGCTGCTATAAATAGAAGCTAGGACAAGGCTGGTATAGAGTATAATGCCCCAGGGCTGAGCAACTTCTGCTCTCTTAAGAGTCTCCAGGAAAGGTTAGTGTTTAGGGGAAATGCTGTGTTCAATGACCTAACAAAAACATTCAACTCCATTAGCAAATCTAGGCTCTGGCAACCATGAAGTAAGTGAGTTTGGCTGGGCAGAGAAACCCTTCAACATCCTGAAGTTATTATATGATTAAACAATCGATAAATCTTCATTGAGTGCCGACTTTGAGGTTCCTTACCCAGCCCCTCCCCACCCAAACAGATGGTTAAAGACAAGCCTCTCCCTGCCTCCTTCCTCCGACTTCTTAATTCAGGGCTGAGGGAGCCAGGTGTTGAAGGATACTCAAACTCTTCACACACTCTAGATGGCAACCAACAATTTCCTTGCCTTGCTGTTACTGAATTTAACATTTCATCTTCTGCTTCCATACCTTTGTAAAGGCTGTTCCACGTTCCTGAAATACATTTTCTTCTTACTTACCTCAGCTTTTTACAAAACTTAACTCCAGTGCCACTTCTGGATCTTCCTTTTCTCCCTAGTTGTTAATGTTCAATCACTCCTTAAATAATTTTGTATTAATAAGTTACATGAGGGCAGGGACTATTTTCCATTTTGTCTCTATGTTTCTAGTGTTATCACAGTACCTTGCACACAGCAGGTATTTAATAAATGCACCTGGAATCAGAATAAAATCATGAAAAAAAATGGAAGAAGCAGTGGATTGAAGAGACAAAATACATAGTTTAAAATCCTGGCTCTGGATCATCTTGGCCAAATTATTACACTCAGGGCCTTGGTTTTTTCCTCTGCCACCTAAGGGTGTTGGGCTACGTGACTTCTAAGTTTCTTTTCATCTTCTCTTCTCTGTTTTGGCCCATGTTCCAGGGTTCTTTACAACATTGATATTCCATGTTCCAAAGCACCTTTCTTCTCTCATATTCTCTGTTCTTTGAATTTTGGGAGAGCAAACATGGATTTGTTCCCCCAGACCCTGGAAAAGTAGAAGTGGGATTGGAGGACTCTTAGATCATAAAGGAGGCAGGCTGAGAACAAATGAAAGGAAGAACTTTTATACAATCAGTACTAAACATATGAAATTCCTTATTCTTAAGTGATAATAAAAACCCTTTACCTTTGTCGTGGTAATTTGCAGTTTTCAAAGTACTTTCCCATACATTAGTTTAATTGCAAAAGGGATGTGGATTAGAATGGCAATTAGGGATTGGCATTCTAATCTACTTCTGCTCTAGGGATAACCTTTGGGCAAGTGACTTTACCACTCCAGGCTTGGAGTCATAGGATCCTGGATTTTGAACTCAAAGGGAACTTAGAGACCCATCTCTTATGGAGGTGTGGCCAGCGGGCATGGTTGAAAATAGCATCCTCAAGGAGCCCAAATCACATGTAAAGAGAAGATGGTCTCAATGGGATGCATATAAGCATAGATCCAGAGCTAGGAGGGACCTCAGGTCATCTAGTTCAACCCTCTATCTCACCCCTAAAAATGTTATAGATTAGGAAACTAAGTAAATTCCTTAACTTCTTTGGGCCTTAAAGTCATATGGGTAGCAAGTGGCAGAGCCAGGATTGAAACTTATTCCTCAACTGTAAAATTGGGTGACTAAATTCGGTGATCAGAGTTTCTTCCAGTTCTAATATCCTGTGATCCACATAAGGTATAGTATTAGTATTTCCATTTTCTAGATGGGAAAATGAAGGGCCATATAGGTGAAGCAACTTGCCTATGACTATTAAGTGACAAAAGTGGGACTTTTGATTTCAGATTGAAAGACAGCATGAAGTAGAGGAAAGAATACTAGCCTTGGTATCCAGGAATCCAGGGTCAAAGCCCCGCTCTGCCCCTGATTCATTAGCTGTGTGATTTCAAGCAAGTGTTTAAACCTCTATATGTCTCAGTTTCCTCTTCTGTTAAATGCAGGGGTTAAACTGAGTACCCAAAATCCCTTCCAATGTGAATAAAGCCTGGTGTGTGTGTAGGAATTCAAGAAGTATGGTGAAGTATTAGTGGCCATTCTCTAAAACTTTTTCCAACTCAGAATCCTATAATCCCATGATTCTGTGCTAGCAGACCTTGGAGCTCCTGGTCCTCCAACTGCTCTTTCCTCCTGCCTTTCAGAAAAGCCCACCTGATCCTGAGGAGGCTGGAGAAGGTCAGCAGCCACTGCTCTACCCTCCTGCGCAGCGCCTACATCCAGAGCCGTGTGGACACCATCCCCTACCTCTTCTGCCGAAGTGAAGAGGTGCGGCCAGCTGGAATGGTCTGGTATAGCATCCTCAAGGACACCAAAGTCACATGTGAGGAGAAGATGGTCTCCATGGCACGCAATACGTATGGCGAGTCCAAGGGGCGGTGAGAGAGAAGACTGGCCTCAGGCTTTGGATGGCCAAGAGCAGAGACTCTTAGAGTACAAGAGATGGAAGGACACATGAGGAACCTGGATCCTGGGTGGGGTTTGGGACAGGGTGGTGACTGGAAGGAGTCACAAAGGCCAAGTCAGACTTTTTCTCCCATGGACAGTTGAAGGGTCCTTAGGTAGCAGCCGGGATCATCCATTATTTTCTTTCTTTTTTGAGACATTATTTGACTCTGTCAAAGTCTCACCTTTTTAAAACCTTTTCTTATGGACTCCAGAAATCCTGAAATGAAAGCATTCTGATTGGGGCCACATATTACCCTCCCCCCCTTTCCCCTTGACTTTGACTAGCCTCAGCAATTCTGTGGTTTCCTTTCACCGACTCCTACCTTGCCTCTTCACCCAGGCCTCAGAGCACACAGGACAGCCCCTTTGGCTGTAGCCATCTCCCCAAAGTAGACCTGACAATTTTCCCAGTGAGGATTTTTTTAACGCTCTCCCACTTGCAGAACTCCTGCCTCTTCCTACTGCTCACAGACCCACCCCAGCAGAGGTCCTGACAGGCTGTTCTATGCATTAAAAATTCATATGAAGTCCATATTCCTGCCTATGTGGTATTTCTTGCCAGTAGAATACAATTTGTGATATCCTAGCCTCCCCTAGCCAATGATCTCAGGTGCCTTCCTCCAAGAAACTGAACAACAAAGGAATAGCTACTACCCAAGAAGCTGTCAGAGGCTAAAGGGAACCCCAAGAGAATGATGGGAAAATCCAAGCCCCTAGGTAGTTATACTGCATCTCATAGATGCTTCTTCTCTCAACTGTGGTTACATCCTGATCAGAGATCTGACTGAGCTTATGATGAGAACGTTAATACCAATAGCTAACACTTACATAACACTTTAAGATTTGCCGACACTTTCAAGCATTGACTCACTTGGTTCTCACAATACCCCTGGGAGTTAGGTACAGTTATTATCTCCATTTGGCAGATGAGGCAGATAGGGTCATACAGCTAGTGCCTGAAGCTGGATTTGAACTCAGGTCCTCCCGAGTCCTAATCTGGCACTCTATCCATTATGCTTCCTAGCTAATATAGTATGGGGGAAGAACCCTGAAATAAGAGTGAATAAACTTTGTTTCTTGTCCTGACTCTGCCACTGACTTACTGTATGTCCTTGGGCAAATCATGTCCCTTCTCTGCTTCTTCATTTTTCCTCATCTCTGAAATGATGATGTTGGATAAAAATAACTTAGAAGGTCACTTCCAGATCTACCCTTCTGGATTTTAAGGTCTGGCCCAGCTATAACTGAATATATATATATATTTATTTATTTATATATATATACACATAAACACACAGACATATGTGTGTGTATATATACATATATATACACACATATAAAATACATATAAAAGTACATATAAAATAAAGGTATTGTGTGTTTGCATATATACCACTGCACACACACACACACGCGCGCGCACAGATACACACACACATACCCACACACACACACACACACACACACCACTGCTACCTACTAATACCCAAGCTATATTAGCTAACAAACCTCATAAGGAAGATAACTTAAATGTAATACAACACAGGAAAGGTAAATTTGTTATGGAAGATGAAGTCTGGAAATGTCCAGACCATATGGCATGATAAGGAAAGGTCAAATTCAGTAGATGTAACTAAACGAGGAGTTCCAGAGTACCTGACATAGTCTGAGGATTTGGGAGATCAAGGAGAGAGTTTTAAGAGGATTTGTTGCAGGGAAGGGATATTGACTACTTTTTAACCTTGATAACAATTTTGTTATGGGCCTGGCCTAGTTACCCACTTACTGAAGATTTTTCTTAAAGTGAAGATCAAAATGTCTTGATAAATTTTTAGCTGGGAAGCTACCTTAGAAGGTCATCTGGTCCAAGCCCCTCATTTTAGAGATAAGAAAATTGAAACCCAGAGAGGTTAAGAGATTTTTCCAAGGTCACACAGCTAGTAGGTGGCAGAGCTGGGGTTTCTGCTCAGTTCCAAGTTCAGGACTCATTCCACTATCTCTTGGTGGGGGAGGGCCCAGATGTACCTTGAAGCTTAGCTCCAGAATCTCTGATCTCTCTAGGGAAAGTAAAAAAGGCAATGGAAAACAAGCAGAAATCAGAGTCAGGGAGTTCAGCCTCACCAGCTGTCTCCTTTTACCACATCTGAAGGCATAAATACTGCTCATGCGGCATCACAGAAGGAACTGGAGATCTCCCAGTTTCATAATAAACAAAGAAAATGTGGACTCTTTCTGACTTTTTTTTTCTGGAGAGAAGGAGCCTGAAGGAAAAAAGCTGGAATGTAAATGGTACCTGGTAAACGGTGTTTCTTCTAAACATTTTATCAGGACCATGGGCAGGGAAAGCAGCATAAATAAAAGCCC
The DNA here is from genome assembly GCA_011680675.1 of Gymnobelideus leadbeateri. Taxonomy (NCBI): domain Eukaryota; kingdom Metazoa; phylum Chordata; class Mammalia; order Diprotodontia; family Petauridae; genus Gymnobelideus; species Gymnobelideus leadbeateri. The sequence goes on along the minus strand of WOXC01009528.1, from coordinate 200,952 downwards.
AAACTCTGAGGTAAAAGAATCAAAGAAAAGGTAGGGTAAAAGACCAGGGGTTAATCAAAGAAGTCAGTCTCATTTTGGTTGTCATCTGTGGCCACATTGGATTTGGTAGTCTGAAACCTGGCTAAGGGATCTGGAGTTCCAGCACTTAGGAGCCCCACTGGTCTATGTAAAGTGAAGTTGGCAGCCAAGAGTTAGTCACCACATAGGTAGAGCAGAGGTTATAACCTGAGCTGGCAGTATAGGAGGCAAGCACTCTGGCAACATAATCCTAAAAAAAGAAAGGACCAATTTTTGCTTTGGCCAGGAAGATCCCTATGATTACTGCCAAAGCTGGACTAAAGCTAGAAAATATACAATTTAGGGGCCTTGGGTGGGAGTTTATAAGTGAATGTGTTGGGCTAGAAGCAGCCAGAGAGAACACCAAACAAGGAGTCTTTAGGAACTACGGCAAGCCCAGGAAAAGAGATGTGTACATTCACAACAGTGAGGACCCCGAGGACTGACAACTGGGTCTTATTTCAAAGGCTGGGAGATAATGTGAAGTCAGTGAAAAAGAAGAAAAAATGACTCAATGGTCAGAGAAGAATGGGGACAATGTGCTGACACAAGGGCCAAGGGGAGCTGCCATTTTAGGACAAAGGGGGTCCACTGTCAAATGCTTCAGAGGTGACGAGGACTGGGGAAGAAAAGATGTTGATGGACAGGAAGTACTCGGTGTCCTTTGGTAGTTGTAGAGGTGCTAACCAGATTGCAAGAGGTTAAGCTATGCAGGAATGATGGCACCCCTTGATCGAAGGCTAAATGGAGAGAGTCTGGGAATAAGCCCTGTGCAGAATTGTGCATGTTGAATACTATGTTCAGTTATGGCATGTTTTAGGAAGGACATTGATAAAAATGAATAGAGCATTAGTTAGCATTTACTCTATGTCAGCCACTATGCCAAGTGCTGGGTATACAAAGAGAAAAAAGTTAAGACAGCCCCTATTCTCAAGGAACTCACATTCTAAGGGGGGAAGATGACACATATGAAAGGTTTCAGCTTTTCAGGTGGAAAGACTTCATGGTCTTTAGGAAGCAGCAGCAGCGAAACAGATCTTAATGGCTCTTCTTTAATGCCATTTTCACTGATGAAATCCTATCAGTGTCTAATATTGAATCATTTATTTGACCACCATAAGAGCTTCCTCTTTTGGGTCTCCACTGTGGCTGTACCTCCTTCATGAAGTTGCCAGGTTGTGTCTCTAGAGGGATTGCTTTCCAGGATGATTGCTGTAGACACTGGGATGGAAGCATTGCTATTCCCAAGGCTCTTGGGTTAAGGGTCGCTGGCCATCCCCATCAAGGTCTGGGGGAAGATGGTGGTAAGAGTAGTGGCGATTTGACTTGCTTGGCAGATGCCACCTTCTGTGTCACCCTCAGGGTGCCCTGCTGATTTGTATTAGTTGGCTTGTCTGTCTTGTGAGCAGCAATTGGATGGGTGTAGGATAGCCACCACCTTCTCCACAGGAGCTCCTTCCCTGGCCAATGGCAGTGAGACCTGGGCTGTAAGAAGGACCAGTGGTCTGGAGTGGGGGGGGGAGTAGTGTGGACCCTTCCAGAGGTCCTGTGCTTTTCTTCCTATTAGTGGTCAGCAGTTGGTGGTGGTGATAAGAACATGAGATCCTTCTACATGATGATTTTTCCATCAATGAGGGGTGCAGGGGCTAGGATAGAAGAAGGTCCAGTAATTTGGGGGACAGTGTTTTTCCCAAGACTTCTGATAAGTCAGAGAGAATAGATCTTGAGCTTTGCCTTATGAGGAACAGTGAAGGGAATGGGAATGTGTAGTCTGGAAAACATTCTTCTGTGAGTTCTAAGTATCTCCCCATAGTTTCTAGCCTCCCCTTAACCAGGAATTTTATATTTTCTTTGTATGTATTTAGCTGTGTTTGTGTTTTTTTCTCTCACGAGTACATGTCTCTTGAGGACAGGGACTGGCTCATTTTGTCACTGAGTCCCTAGCACCAAGATAACGCCTGGTTTGTTCAGTAAATTAATGGAGAAGAGATAACTTAGAAGAACACAACAGCTATATTCCTGAAGTATGAATGAGATCTTATAGATTATTTGGCAGAGGGGCTTCACCGATTGAAATGCTACCATGGGAAATATTCACTTAAACCAGAGAAAACACTTGGTACTGATGGAATCGAAATAAATTTTATCCTTTTAAGTGGGACTTCATAATAGGGTAAGGAATCATAGAATGAGAAATTATGGAACTAGAAACAATGTTAGTTCATTTTATAGATGAGGACAATGAGGCCCAGAAAAGCATATAACTTGCCCAAGGTCACATAGATAGTAACTGGAACTTATAGGGAGACTCACAAATGAAAACAAAAAAGGAAAGAGAGAAGGTCCCTATTGAAAACAGAGGGCTTTTATAGTAATAGTTTTTCACTTTTGTCTTTGCATCCCATGATACACAGTAGGTGCCTAATACATGCATATTGATTTAAACTTATAAAGGAGCCTTAGAGATCCTCTAGTCCAATCCCCTTATTATTTTCCAGATAATGTAGCAGAAGCCCAGAAAGACCGAAATTTGCACAGGTAAGAAATAATTAGCAGAGGCAGGATTGGAACCCATAGCCTTTGATTCTAAATATAGTGCTCTTTCCAAATGTCCCATACCACTTCTGGGAAAATCAAGAGGCTTGGGTTCAGGTGCTACTTTTGCCACTAAAGTCTTGAAGAATGCCCACAGACATACCTATAGGGCTACAATTATCAAACTTTGGACCAATGACTTAATATTAATGTAACAAATTAATAGTCTTGTTATTAATACTAGTGATGCTGAGGCTAACTGATTTTTTAAAAAATCTAGACATATGCTTTTATCAGTGTGGTGTGCCTATTGTGAAAACTTCTACCAATAGAATTTAATAATTTATAGAACATAGAATTTTAGAGAGCTACTTGGGGGCATAGAGAACATTTTATTTAACATAAATGGGATTTCATATGAAGACACATAGAAAAATCTCATTAATTAAATTAAATTAATCTCATTAATATGGAAAATAGTCCCCAGTAGCTAATGAAAGCTTTTATTCCATATGAAATTATCATGGCTAAAATTTATGCTAATTAAATAAAATGTTGAAAATTTCATTCCTTTCATTTCTTGAAAATATGCATAGTTAATGAGATTTCCTATGTGTCCAGATTTTAGGGACACTATATAGCTATAAGCTATTATTATTATTGTACTTACTACATGGCAGTACTGTACTAAGCAATTTGTATCGAAATTGACTATTTCATTTGATCCTTACCATAGCCCTGGGAAGTAGATGCTATTATCATCATCACCCCTATTTTGCAAATGGAGAAACCTAGGCAAACATATATTGTTACTTGCTTATGATGGCAATCCATATGGGTTAGACACAGCTCTTCAGCCTTGGTCTCCCTACCTCTAAGGTCCATCCTTTATCAACTATGCTTTTTGCTTTTTGACTCACTAATGACCACTAGATTGATTTTCATTCAAAGTTCATCAGATCCCTAAGAATATGTTTGTATGTATGTGTGTGCACTCACACACACACAGTCACTTAACTTAAGTGCCTCTTCTTTCTCATATGTAAAGTGAGGATAATTAACATCTGCTTACGAGGGTTTTTGTGAGGATAAAAAGAAAATAGTATTTGTAAAGTGTCTTACAAATTGTAAAATGCTAGATATTTAACATAGTTATTTAACACAGGGATGTTACAGCTGGAGGAGGCCATAAGATCACAGAATGACTTCTGAGGTCATCTAGCAAAAACCTCTTATTTTAGAGTTAGGGAAATAGACCTCCAAAGAGGGGAATTTACTCATTCAAGGTCACAGAGCCAGTATTAGAGCCTAAGTTTATACTCTTCTTTGCATATTTCTACATACTGCTTTTCATGAAATTATGCTACCATCACAAATCTTAACCCTTGGTGATTGATTGGTTTATACCAGAGGCTAATGGCAAATGTACCTCAAGGTTACCCACCTCCAGAGGTGTCACTTGTTTGATGCATTTGAAGTTCTTTTGGGAAAATGTATACATAGAGAATGGGAATGAAGTCCCAGGACCTTGCAAGCTACAAAAAATTGGTGTCTGTATGTAGAAGGGTGCTGGGGGGTGGGAAGAGAAGGAATTAATGCTTAGAAGTAGGCTATAATTTTACATACATGTGGGTTCAAGTGTGTAAAAATGCAAAAATAGCTTTAAAAAAATTCTAGGCTCAAAATCTACCTACATCCAAGTCAACTCAAACTAATGAAATTAAAAATGGCTTATAATGGTACTCATTGAAAGTGTTCTGAACAGACAAAACCTAGGTATTTTTGGTGGTATTTTGTTTTTAATTTGAGGTTGCCCATAACATTGCAAGGGCCTGAAAGGAAGTTTCTGACTTTTCCTTTTGGAAACCGCTCAATGTGGTTGTACACATACTACCAGACCAATTTTTCTTGCTTGTCTGTTTTACAAGGGTTGGCAGAGGACAAAATAGTGTGCCAGTAATATATACACAGGTGTTCTTTTCTGAACACAGAAGGAGGGAGGGAGAGAGAGGGACAGACAGAGAGAGACACAGAGAGAGACAGAGACAGAGAGAGACACAGGTACAAAGAGAGACACAGGCACAGGGAGAGAGAGACACACACAGGCACAGAAGGAGAGACAGAGAGACAGAGACAGAGGGAGAGAGACAGAAACAGAGACAGAGGGACGGGGACAGGAACAGGGACAGGCAGAGACAGGGAGAGACAGGCAGACAGAGGGAGAGGGAGAGATGGGCAGACAGAGGGAGAGACAGACAAGCAGAGAGACAGAGAGAGAAACAGGCAGAGAGACAGAGAGAGACACAGACAGGCAGAGAGAAAAACAGACAGACAGAGACACAGAGAGAGAGACACAGAGAGATAGACACAGACAGAGAGACAGACACAGACACAGACACAGACAGAGATCCATAGCCAGAGAGAGAGAGAGAGAGAGAGAGAGAGAGAGAGAGAGAGACACAAGCTGGAAAGGACCTTGGAACATGGAATGTTAGAACACAGATCATAGAATCATAGCTCTAGAAACAAAAGGGAACATTTTTATATGAATATACTGAGGCTCAAGAATGGAGGATATGGAACCCAAAATGTTATGGGTGGAAAACATGGCAACATGGAATGATACATTGGAAGAGGATTTAGAAGATGGGGTGTGACAATGTTGGGCTGTGTGAGCTAGAAGTAGGAGGGAAGTACCTGGTTTCCTTTCTTTCTTCCTTATTGCTTCATGCTGATATAACTGCTATCCCTAATAGATAAGAGCCTAACCTACAAAAGCAGCCTTTCATAATTACTACCCTTTTAAACAAAAAAGCACTCATATGTTAACAACTCAAAAAAGCATAAACAAGAATGGACTCTTTCTAAATTTGATCCAAAACATGTAAGCACTAACATTGTCTGCAATTGAGAAAAAACTAGAAGCTTTTCTAGTGCAAAAAAAGGTAAAGCAATGCATTTTCCTCTTTCCACAATCTCCCCATTTTTACTTGACATAGTTATAGAAGTATTAAAACATCAGAACATTTTAAATGTAAGTATAAACAGAAAGGACACAAAATTATTCCTATCTGAAGGCAATAGTCTGGTATACATAGAAAACCCCAGTGAATTAGCAGAGAAACTAATTTAAGTGATTACAAAAGAAGAAACTAGGACCCAGAAAACTGAAATGATTTGCCAGATATCCTATAGAACAGTCATAACAGAGCCATGAATATAATCTTGAGTCTAATATTCTTCATTACTCTACCTTACTTCTTGAGATATTATTCCCACTGGGAATAGCATCAAAAAAGACCAGATACCTTTCTCAGTTTCCTATTCTTCTATTAAGGCTTCAGTAGTAAAGAAAACATCAGGAACTGACCTTATAATGTTCTGAACCATCCTATTTCTTTTTCTAGTATCAAGTCAATAAATATTTTTAAGCACTTACTGTTCTAAACATTATGCTAATTACTGGGGACACAAAGAAAGGCAAAAATAACCCCTGTGCTCAAGGAGCTTATATTCTAATGGAAGAGACAATATGTAAATAATTAGAAACATACAAGATAATATAGTATAGACAGAAGATAACCTCAGAGATGAAGGCACTAACATTAAGAAAGATGAGGGAAGGCCTTTGGAAGAAGATGAATCTTGAAAGAATCTAGGGAAGCTAAAAGGCAGAAGTGAGGATATAGAGAATAAAGTGAGAGTCAGGGAGACAATTCAAAGACTGTTTCAGTAGTCCAAGTGAGAACTGATAAAAGCCTGACCTACGGGAATAACTTTGTGAGAAAAGAGAAAGTATATGAGAGATGTTGTAAAAGTAGAAAGGATGAGGTCATCAAGGATGGCACTGACACTATAGATCTAGATAACTAGAATAGTGGTATCCTCCACAGTAATAGGGAATGGAAGAAAGAGGGAAGATTTGGGGGGAGGAGGGAGATAAATTCTGTTTTGGACATGTTGACTTTGCAATGTCTATGGGGCATCCAATTCAGAAGAGAGAGAGACAGGGATGTAGGATACATTTAGGGAAGACTATTACCTCTGGTGTGAGGGCTGTTTTCAACCTTTGCTGTCCACTTAATTCACCTGAATCTCACCCATAGCTCCAAGAAGCACTGCATTGCAGTAGCCATACCCCTGTAGGGCTATACCCCAGCAGATAGACTAAACCAGGTTGAGGGTAACCAAGGGGTCTTAAACCCTTAGATGAGTTAAAGGGGTGTCTACCCCAAGGATGTGAAGATTTCTCCTGGTGGAATGCGCAGAAGAAGACTATGTGTTCCAATGGCCATGAAGGCAGTTGAAGCAGGCACTGTGGAATATCTAGAGCTTGGCTGGACATGGAAGACACACCAAGGTCATCCACTGCATCCTAAGCCATCACCAGTCACCTTGCCTTTATCTTGCCAATGTACTTTGATGGCTGTGGAAGAGAAAATGAGGCCCACAACTTCGTGCAGCTCTGCCTCAATTAAAACCAATTTGTGCATGAATCAAAAGGAAAGAGACTAGGACTGGATATGTAGGTTTGGAAACCATCTTCATAACTGTGATAAATGAACCCATGGGTGCTGATGGGATTATTAAGTAAGAAAGCATAGAGTAAAAAAGAATAAATCCCAGGACAGAGACTTGAGGGGCACCTACAGTAAGTGGGCATGACCTGGATGAGGAACCAGTAAGGGAGAATTAGGAAAAGACAGACAGGAAGACAATGAAGAAAGAACAGTGTCATGAAAACCTAGAGGACAGAGTGTCCAGGATAGTGTTATCAAAGAGGAAGAGGTTTCAAGATGAATGAGGATTGAGGACAAGTCATTAGATATGGCTTTAGATGATTGGTAACTCCGGAGAGAACCATTTTCCCTGAATGTTGAGGTCAGAAATCAGATAGCTGAGGGTTTAAAAATGAGAGAAGGCAAAGTGTAGATGACTTTCCCAAGAAATTTAAGCAAAGGGGCGGCTAGGTGGTGCAGTGAGTAGAGTGTCGGCCCTGGAGTCAGAAGGACCTGAGTTCGGATCCTGCCTCAGACACTTAACACACACACAAACAAAAAAACCTAGCTGTGTGACCTTGGGCAAATTACTTAACCCCAAATGCCCTCCAAAAGGCAAAAAAAAAAAAAAAGAAATTTAAGCAAAACGGAGTAGAAACATATGATAACTATTAAGAGGGAACAGAATAAGTATATATATGTATATATATACACATATAGATAGATATAGATATATATGTATACACACATACACATACATACATACATACATATCTATATATACAGAGAGGGAGTGAGGGAGGGAGGGATGGACAGCCTGAGGGACAGACAGAACCTATAATGTGCCAGGCATTGGGCTAAGTGCTTTTTATAAATATTTCACTTATTTCTCACAACAACCCTGGCAAGGTGGGTGCTATTATTATTTCCCATTGTACAGTAGAGAAAACTTAAACAAGAGATTAAGCAATTTGCCTAGAGTTACATAGCTAGTAAGTGTGAGGTCAAATTTGAGTTAGAAAGAAGCATTCTATCCATTGTCCCACTCATTGTTTCTTAGAGGGTATGATTAGGTCCAGTGTCTTTTTTGGGGGTTGGGGAGAGGATAAGGGAGAGGGATGTGTTTGTGGACACCGGAAAAGGACCAAGTGGATAGCTAGAAATTATAGACAGGAGACTGAGGATGATAGTAGAGGCAATCTGCCTGTGAAGACCAGAGGAAATGAGATCAGGTGTGCCTATGGAAGGGTTGGCTTTGGTGAAGAAGAGTAAGGGAGTAGATACCTCCAGGTAAAGGAGGAAATAGTGAGGGAAGATATTTCTTAAGTGGTGTGAGATGAGGAAGAGAGGAGAAAAGGGAATGTAGGCACTCTGGAAATAGACTTTTTTTCCAGCAAATTATAAAAGAAAGTCCTCTGTTGAGATGGTAAGGAAGGCAGTGTATAAGAGACTTGAGAAAAGAGAGGAATATTTTGAAAAGGATAATAGCCTCGACACACTGAAGGCCCGGCTAATATCATAGAACACAAATTTGTAGTGCCTACAGTTTGTATGACTTTGTGGTTTCCTCTGGCTCCATTCAGCAGTATGTGAATAAGAGAGAACAAGATGGATGGGAAGAGTAATTCAGGGTTGGGGGTTTGGCAAGGAGTGACAGGGGGGATAGGGGACAAGGGATTCAAGAATAAAGAATAATAAAGAATTAAGGCTGGTTCACCAAAGGGTCAAGATAGGGAAGAAGGGATAGTATAGGGGCAATTGCCTGGAAAAGAACTGAGGGGTAAAGGAAATGTAGGTCACAGTGAGGATGAGAATAAAGTAAAGGCCATAATATATAGAGAAGGAATGATTTTTTTAAAGTATGATCATACAAAGGAATTTTGGAGTTCATGAATCTTGGTAGCTTTCAATCTGCCCCCTCACTAATATCGTCTCTAGCCTGGCAGAGAGTAATTCTTCAGCCAGGTGGTGTAGCAGATAGAATGTTGGCTCAGAAGACACAGGTTCAAATCCAGGTTCAGAAACTTAACTAGCTGTGAGATCCTGGGCAAATCATTTACCTTATGTCTGCCTCAGTTACCTCATCTGTAAGATGGGGATAATACTAGCACCTACCTCCCAGGGCTGTTGGGAGGATCAAATGAGATAATAGCTGCAATATAAATGTTAGCTATTATTTTTATTAGCTTTTCTCCTTCTCAAACTACCTGCCCTCCTTATCATAAGGACAGTAACCTACTTTGGTAGACTCTTAAAAGATCAAAGATCCCAAGATGTAAGGAAAGGACACAAGACTGTGGCAAAAGCCTAGCACAGCAGAAAAAAATAAATGAACTTGGACTGAGAAAGGCAGTGCTTGAACCTAGATTGGTCTACTCATTAGTCATGTGATCCTGGACATATTTACACTGCTAAACCCGTCTTCTATCCTGTAAAAATTAGATAATCCCGGCAGGGCTATTATGTAAAATGTATTCTATTAACAGTTAAACATATATAAATTCGAGTGATTATTTTCTTTCTGAGAGGCTTCCAGGCAGAATAGCACTGGGCTTAGCCAAGGTTCAAAACATGCTTCTGACAAATTCACTAGCAGTTGACCCAGACCAAGTCACTTAACATCTGTGTGCCTTACAGGGCTGCCTGAGGGAGTTGGTGATACTAATTGTACTGACTACCTCACCAGACTGAGCTGAAAATCAGAAGAGAAGATGCTTATAAAATGTTTTGAAAATGTTCAAGTGTCTTATAAATATCTTGTTATTATTGGTCCTCACAACAAATCTATGAGGTAGGTAGTAACAATTTAATCACTTCCATTTTACCAGAGAGGAAACTGAGGCTCTAACAGAAAAAAAAATTACCCGAGGCCACCCAGCTAAGTAAATGGGAGAGTGGGTTGGGTCCTTAGATCTCCTAATTCGGGGTGGGGAGGCCTTGAGGCCACGTGTGGCCCTCTAGCTCCTCTAGTGGGAACCCTAACCTGGAGGGCCACAAGTGGCCTTGAGGCCAGCAGGTTCCTTACCCCTGTGCTAACCCCAAGCCCAGGGGCTCTTTCCTCTATATTACCCAGCTTCTGAGCAGGCATCTTTTCAGAGGCTCATTCCCCAAAGAGAGGGAGTAGTTCTTTGCTAGCATGATCAATATAGCTAGTTAAGGGACAGGCCTCTATTTCTGGAATGCTTTTTAAAAAATTTCTTCTTCAGCCTTGTCCTGACCTGAGAGTAACCCTTAATCTAGCCACTTTCTAATGGCTGAAACTGGTGATGGGGGAAAGTTCCCCTCCAACCCCTATCTGCACAGGGAGCCAGGCATCTGTGCCCGGGGAGAGATTCCTTGGGATTATTTTCATCATAAATATGAGAACCGCAGTGGTTCAGTAGGCTTTATGATCCACTCCTGACGTAGTTTCTTCAATTGCAGCCCTCCAGCACTTCAGCCTTTGTATTACTCTCCCAGCTCCGAGGAAAAGGTGTGTACACTGAAGGGCTATTTGGAAGCATGCCCTGTGAGTACAAGAGAAGGGTGAGGCAGACTGGGGGGAGAGAAACAAAAGCATGGAATGCTTCCATTGCTCAAAAATGAGGAGCACTTTCAACTCATTCTGTGACCTGGGGCAAGTCATTGGATATTTCCTGGCCTTTGTTTCCTCACTGGTTAAAAAAAAAAAGAGGGTTGAACTAGGTGACCTCTGATGTTCTTTATAGCTTTCAGATCATAAGTTCTTTTCTAACATGCTATGGTCCAGGGTCCCTCCCTCCCAGTTCTGACATTTTATGATTCTACACAAAAAGACTTAGTGGGGGACAGATCAGATTTTTTTTAAGATTGCCTAATATGTGGAAAAGATTTACTCTGTGTGGCTACAGGGGGGCAGAACTTTCACCATTCTGGGGGAGATAAAAGGAGGCAGATTTAATATCCATACCAGGAAGGGCTTCCTGACAATTCAAGTCATGCAACAATGCAAGGGACTGCCTTGTGAGGTAGTGAGTTCATCATCTTGGCTGGTTTGCAGAGAGAGGTTAGGTATATGATTCCATAGAAGGGATTTCCTACAAGGGGTAGGAGGTTTGACCAGATGATCTCTGAGGTCCTAACTTAGTCTTCAGATCTATCATTTCATTGGTCCATGGGACATTTTTATAGCCTATTCTTTCTCATAAACCCTTTTCATGTTTTTTTTTCTTGCTCCCCCAAGGGTTATAGGAACGCAGAGCTTTACTCCCTGCACAACATACCCTAATCAGCTACATGCACTATAATATAAGATGTGCAGGCTTGGATTTTAAAAGAAAAACAAAAACTAATTCTTAGGTGGCTGAGGGTTTTCTTTGGAGGCTGATGCCATGGGGTTTGGGTCGTGGTGAAGGACTTCATGCCCTAATTCTTTTTAAGTTTTCAATTTAATCAACAAGCTGGGAATGATCCAAGCTCAAGCCCTAGTCAGCACATCTGTAATTGGGCTAATGGTATTTTGATTTGTTTAATATATTTACCTCGGCATCAATGGGACGTAACAGTCACAGAACATGCTGTGGCTCTTCTTTTCTGCAAAAAGCAATGCAGTATTTCCAAACCAGTGATGAGGAAGGGAAAAGAATCCTGAGAACAGCAAGGGTCACCTGGCATATGCTTGAGACCCCAACATTTCCCCAGAAACAGGACATCAAGGACCATATGGATGGGAGGAAAGGGAATGAAGCATGAGGGGCAGTTTCTTTAGCCCAAAGGTTAGAGATTGACTTTAGAACTGACTCAATCCATTTGGCCTTTAGGAAAGCAGGGGGTAGGGGAAAACTGGAAAATCCGGCAAAGGAAGTATGTTGTGACTGAATAAAGTGCTCTTCTGTTCTTGGCTTATTTAAACACATACACCACATTCTGGAGGTAGAGCAGTCAACCACTAAAGGCTTTTGGTGACTGGATGGAGATTTCATCTAGAAATCCTAATAAAATTCCTAATAAAAGGGATTCCCTTCCCTTCTCTCTGCATGCCTTCCCTGCCTATTAGAAGCCTTAATGATACCTCAGGGCCACGCTCTGACATGATGGAAACTGTGAAGAGTTGGAATTTCCACACTAGAGAACAGAAGAATGTTATTCTCTCTGGGGCTTGCCTCTTACTGATCTTGCTCTGGATGACGGAGAAGGGGATACTAAGAAAAAAAGGGAAGGGAAGGGCTGTCCTCAAGGGAAGACATTCCATGATGATCAGAATCAGAGGTAGGACAGGAAGCAGAGTCAGAGGCTGTTTGCAAAATGCAGAGGTTTCCCACTATATGAAACATTTTGTCCTGTTACTCAGACATTTAGTCCAGTAAACTTTTGTGTGTTATTCAGAGGAGAATTCTTTAGGTCCTCACTCAGACTCTACTTACTCATCTTTAACACACAAGTCTAACCAATTTGAAGATCTCATTTTATGGTCCCTGTCAGATTAAAGATTGGCAAAAAGTGTATTAAATTGAGAATAGCTAGATGGCTCACTAGACCTGGCATCAAGAAGACCTGAGTTCATATCTGGCCTTAGACACTTAACTAGCTGTGTGACCTTGGGCAAGTCACTTAATTTGTGTTTGTCTTAATCCACTGGAGAAGGAAAAAGCAAATCACTCCAGTATTTTTGCCAAGAAAACCTCAGAGAGCATTGTCATGCTCTGGTCAGTGGGGTCACCAAGTCAGACAAGACTGAACAACTCAACAACAACAACCAAAGTGGTAACAATGAATAATTAAAGCAAGTGTAACATACTCAGTAAGTTTAAGAAGACATTAAAGAATAGAACACAATTTCAATAGTTTTCTACCCCAAATAGTCTACATGAAAAATGCTTATAAGAATGAAATTTAAGCAATATGAAAAATGTGAAGTTTCAGGATAATCTTCTCTCCAAGTGTTTTGGAGAACTCTGGTAATGCTAACAGTGTGGGGAAATAATAAAATGACTCAATTATTTCATAATTCTCTTTCCTAAAATCTTCTTCTGGTGTTTATTGTGGCATTGAGGTAACTCTGGGGTCCCAAAGACTATACTTATGGACACATTCAGATAGAAATTCTTCAGGTGGGGTCCTGATCATCTAGTTAATCAAGCTAAGGTTGAAGAAACCAATCACCAGGTTATTTACAAAATGAGGAACTTTTTGGCCTCATCACTTCTCAAAGACAGTCTACTAAATTACAGAGGGGTCAGGGAGGCCTCATGGCATAATGGAAAGAGTGTTAGTTTGAGACCTGGTTTCAAATACTTTCTCTTCCACTTAGTAACAAATATGGTGTTGGAAAAGTCACATCTTTCTGGCCCTTTAGCTTCCTTATCTTTTTTTTTTAAAGCAATTGGGGTTAAGTAACTTGCTCAAGGTTACACGGCTAGTCATTATTTATGTGTGGGTGCTCATTTTCTGAGGCTGGATTTGATCTCGGGTCATCCCAACTCCGAGGCCGGCGCTCTTACTCACTGTGCCACCTAGCCGCCCCTTTAGGGCCATTGGGGTTAAGTAACTTGCCCAAGGTTACACGGCTAGGTTTTTGTTTGTGTGGATTAAGTGTCTTGTTTGTGTGGATTAAGTGTCAGAGGCCGGCTCCGAACTCAGGTCCTTCTGACTCCAGGGCCGGCGCTCTATTCACTGCGCCACCTAGCCACCCCTGCTTCCTTATCTTTTAAGAGGACAGGGTTGGACTAGATGACTTCTAGGGTCTCTTTTAGCTCCAAATCTGTGCTCCTACACTCATAGGGGTGACAGTTTTCTGAAGCATGAAAATACTTTAAGGACTGATAATTTCATTTTATTAATACTTCTATCAAAGCAGATTCCACATTTCAATGCCTTTCTAAACTGCATGATGGATTGTCATAGGCAAAAATATTCAGCATCTGGTCATACTCTCACTTAATTACTCCTACTTACATCACTGGATCTATACTCACAGTCCTTATACCTTGGCATAAAAAAAGAGGACCTCCTGAAACTCAAGAAATTGAGAGTATAGACTTCAAGAACCCAGTGACACTTCTATGCATTGTAGAGTCATTAGAGAACTTGAGTAGAAGATCATATCTTATAGAAGTTGTCAAAATGAATTTAAAATTTTAGATTAGAAAAAAATCTTATTTTTTTCACAACAATTTTATTACAAATTGAATAATGTGGCAAACAACATACTTGGTGAAGAGGGTGAGACTGTGCTCAGTGTCTTACCTTTGCCTATATAAGACAGTGTTTGGGAGGATTGTTTCAATGAAGCAAATTTTCACTTGAAACAATTGAGTTTTGTTTTGGAGTTCACCATAATTTGTTTTAAAAAACAAAAGCGTTGTAGGAATGGGATTATTATTATTATTATTAATGTAATAGTTGCATATACTAGAAATTAATTCAAATTAGAGATAAGTACTATTATGTTTATATTTATTTTGGACTGGGAGTCTGGATACCAAAGATCTAAAGGGTTTATTTCAAAGTTAATCTTCAGTTTCTGTTATTTGTTTTTAATTGAAATCTTGAATTTCACTGTTTTAGGATAAATTCTCTGAATTTTTTCTCATTCATGAAAAATCTCATAAAGTTACTGGGTCACTGAAGGTTAAGTGACTTGGCCAAGATCACTTAACTAGTAGCTATAAGAGAAAGGACTCCAAATCAGCTTTTCCTAATTCCAAGGCCCATCATAGATATATGTTGTTTCTCTATAATCTTAACTATTGCCACAAAGTCTCTGGGTTTTTTTTTTCTTCGAACTTCCCAATTTTACCCACCCAGCTCTTCTTTCCTTTGGACTTCATCATGGTTCCAAAAACCTGATTGTCTGGAAATCTTATACTTCCAGCTTCAATCAGCTTCAGGCGTCACATGTTATCACTTAGTATAGTGCCTGGCACACAGCTGGTGCTTAATAAATGCTTACTGATTGACCTAATTATTGCCATAAAAAGTATTAATATAGGGGCAGGTAGGTGGTACAGTGAATAGAGCACCTGCCCTGGAATCAGGAAGACCTGAGTTCAAATCCAGCCTCAGGTATGTCACACACTTATTAGCTGTGTGACCTTTGGCAAGTCACTTAACCCCAATTACCCTGCCTTCCCCCTCTCAAAAAAAATAAAGGTGTCAATATTTTTGAATATAAAGAATAGTTATTTTATATGTGCTCTGCTAAGATAATTTTAAAAACTAATTGCATATTCTGCATTAGGAATATTCAGTGATTGAACTGTGACTATTAATAGAATGTATGACTGATTTTGATCATAGTTTTCAATATCAGTTGAACCTATACATTACATACAACAGACAAAGCAAAATTAACAGTTTTGCCAATATGGCATTTTTCTTTATGGATCAGGATTTCCTTGGTTCTGAAGAATAATTTTATGAGGAACATTGGTTTAGTAAAGTTTATTTTTTCCACTTAGGTTAGAATTAGACACTAGTAATACTATTAGTGAAGTCAAATCAATGTTTTCCATATCTATATATTCTAACAACATTTTATATGTAGAAATACACATTTTGATATATTTCTAATACATTTATATAAAATTTATATAAATACATTTATGTAGAATATAAATGTATTTATATAAAATTAGCATTGATCAAGGAAATAAACTTTGGCACCCCTTAGCCTGGAGTATTTAATGATGTTTATGTGTATCTTATGATTATAAAGCCTATATGACTTTGCACAAGTCCCTCAGCCTTCTTGTGCCTCAGTTTCCATATCTATAGAAGGAGAGGCTTGAATTAACTAGCCTCTGAGGTTCCATCCAACTCTAGATCTACAATATGATCTAAGGTAGCTAGTTGGCAAGGATGTCTACCCCACAGAACTGATATAAACATTAAATGAGATGTGTATAGAGTGCCCAGAACTAAGATAGGCAAAACCAACAGCTAACATTTATATAAGGCTTCTGGTGATGATAGAGATAATAGTTTTTATATAGTACTTTAAGGTTTGCAAATAATTTTCCTCACGACTGAGGCAACACAGAAGGTATTGTTTCATTTCATAAAGTGAGTCCCAGAGTGGTGAAGCAACTAGCTGTAGATTATAAAGTTTAATATGAACTGACAGTGTAACATCATGAAAAAAGAATGAATGTGATCTTAGAACATAATAACTGAGAAATAATTATCAATGATTGTGGCATTAGTTTCATTTTAGGAGAATATTTTAGGAGAACATAGATGGAACTACATCCAGAGAAAGTTAATGAAGATGGTCAAGTACCTTGGGACCATGTGATACAAAGATCATTTGAAAAAAATGTGGATGTTTAGCTTGGAAAGAACATTTATGCAGAAGCATGATAGCAGTCTTCAAATATTTGAAGGGCTGTTATGAAGAAAAGGGATAAGAATTTTTCTTCCAGGACCTACTGAGTAAAACGTGCAAGGACTCATATTTAGACGTACGGTAAAGAAAATCTTCCTAATCATTTGAGGTATACAACAATGCTTTGGGAGGTAATGGTATTCTCCCTCACTGGGGGTCTGTCAGCAAAGGTTTTATTTTGCGGTATTTATTTTTATTATGACCATTTGCCAAGGATATTGAGTATTCCCATGTAAGTCCTGACTAGATGAAATGATCTCCTTGGTTCCTCACAATTATAAAATTCTGTGATTCTGTGAGATAGCCTGGCTTCTAATTGTTCTTTCCCTTTCAACCATTTTTGAACATGTAGATGCCCAATGTTCTTGAGTCAGTTCCCCACTGTAGAGATGACACAGTAGTAACTCAGAATGAAAATTTGGTAGCCAGACAGTGTAACTGCCAACTGACTAATACAGATGTTGAACTTATAACTCTTAATCTGTCTTATTTTATAGACATGCCTCAGCAGTCTCAGACCTGAGGAAAGGGGACACACCTGGACAAGATGAGTCAGGGCTTAGGGTAAGATTTGCAAAAACAGAGTGAGATTCACTTTTAAAAGTCTTGGTCACTTCCCTCCTGCCCAGCATGGTAGAAGGTTGTCACCTCCTCCCCCCACCAAACAATGGCATTTAGGGGGTACGGTCTATCCTGGGATACCAAAACTGAAACCACAGCTTTCTCAGGAAAGTGAAATAATTGTGGGATAGTGAAAAGAACATTATTTTTTGTATTCAAATTACTTATGTTTAAATCATTATTTTGCTTATCAGGTTTTGACTTTGGTAATTCAGTATCCTCATTGGAAGATAAGAAGATAGAAGAGATGACATTCCAGGACTAGTATTTTGTGATGTTATTCAATCTTTCTCAGAATCTATTTTCACCATTCATTCATTCATTTGTTTAATTAACATGTGTAGATACCTGTTGCAAAGAAAACTCTAGGGAAAGAGGAAAAGAGGAAGGAGTGCAGAATTTATATAAGGCATATTACATTTACATTCTAATATGGAAGTTAAAATACCTGGACACCGTTGTGAAAAGAACATTGATCTAATAGGCATCTCTCAGACACTGTGGAATGTTTATTAGACCCAAATGGTGTTAATTTCTCCTTCTCCCTCAAATAAACCAGAAGTAAATATCTTCACCTGTAGAATGGAGATGACACTTGACCTCATAGGACTGTGGTAAGGATAAAGTAAGACAATGGTTATAAAAGTGCTTTGTAAGCACTAAGTGAATGTCATCTTTTAATATTGTCATAATAATTATTAACCCTCTTTCTAGCAGATGTGAACTGGTTGGGTCTAACTAATATAAAAATGTAGCCTTTACATACTTCAATGCAAGAATTAATTCTCAGATACCCACATCTTGAGGAGAGAGCTCTGATGAAGAGCAAGCCAGGGCAACAATTTCAGACTGAATTGACTAGGTTGCACCCCTCCCTCCCCAAACAAACAACAAGAGGTTGGGTTTGTTTAGAATGTAGATTTCTCTGTTCAGATGATATGTTTGTGAAAGTACTTTATAAGCTATAAAATATATAACAATGTAATTCATCTCTGAACCTTTATCAAAGTTGGAAAGATTGGCTCTGCCTTTGGACATTGATTCTACTCATTTTGTTATCTAGCCTTGGAATACCCTATATATTCTATTCCCTGCCGGGGTGGGTATCCTGCACATTCATCAAGATTCATCTCAAATGCCATAATTTTCCTCAAGTTGTCCATCATTACTAAGTTAGAAGTATCTTCTTTGAAACTCCACAGTTCTGTTTTTTTCTCTCTCTTTTTATATGCATTTTTGCATCTCTTTTTATTGTTACATGTATATTATATATGCATATACACACATATGTGCACATATATAATATATAGTATATATACATGTTATGTGTATATACACATACACATATACATACATACCACCTCTCCTATTTAACTCTAAGACCATTAAGAGCAGACTCTGTCTGATTCTTTGTTTTATTCCTCACAATATCTAACACAGGGGCTTGTATATAGTAGGTGCTCCATAAATGAGAAGAGGAGGGGAGAGGAGAGGAGAGGAAATTTATGTGCTATTATAAATAATTCCTCCCTCAATAAGGGGAGAGATAGCATGAAGTAATAAGGGATCTCTTTTCACCTCTGACAGTCTGAATTTAGACAGGAGTGGTAGTAGAGTGAATAGAGCTAACCAGATTGTCTCAAATTACATTGAACTGCAAAAGCAGGACGGTTGAAAGAGCTCTAGATTTGTTATTAGGAGGCATAGGTTTGAATCCTCTTTTGATACTTAGTTGCTTTGATGGATGAAGCAATTAACCTCTCTAATCCTCAGCTTTCTCATCTAGATAATGGGGGTAATAATATTTTACACTACCTAACTCAAAGGGTTTTATAAAGAAACTACTTCATCAGCTTTAAAATTATATATAAATGCAAGTTATTATTATTAAACTATAATGCACTACATAAACAGAAGTTATTGTTATTTAAAAGACCTCAAAAAGCTGGAGACCATTGAAGAAAGAGCCTATGGCGCTCTCCTTGGTCCTGCAGCTGTCTCTGGTCTCTTCTTGACAATTTGCTGAGGCTGAGCTCAAGCTGACCAACTCGACTCTTATTTTCTAGTAGTTTTATAAAGCCCTTCTGACTGTAGTCTCTCTGGCCTTTCTGTGATCTTTTTGTTTTTTACTCATCTACCCCATCTCAGTTATTGGGATCCTCCGTTTCCAACTCCAGCTGCCCTGAGCGCATAGACATTAGCTTTTCACTTGGATCATTGACACTCCCTTCTCCTCCACATGATAGCAACAATTCAGAAATGATGGTCCAGTCTAACTCCACAATAATGTAAATTATTTGAGAGAAGGAGAGTTGGAATTTGTAATGAGTATAAATTAGCATTTTAAATTAAAATTTAAAAAATCATAATGTTGTTACTTTCAACTTGAAAAAAAATACACACACACACACGATTTGAGACCAAAAAAAAAGCTTCCTAATAGAGATCTTTAGGGAAACTGCTGAATGGGTAAATAAGATTTGTAAGTAACACATAAATCTCATGTAATAACTGCTTCCAGAGTACTAAACTTAAATAATGTTGGTTAAATTACTTGACCTCTCTGGGCCTCAGTTTCTTCATAGAGGTTATCTTTAAGGTCCTATGCAATTATAAAGACTATCGTTTGATCATGCAGTTTCCAGTTTTATAGTTCTAGTTGACTTGTATTGGTTTGCCACATGATATACTGGAAACAACAGTGTTCTAAAATCTAAGAGGCTCAAGTTCTGATACCAACTTTGCCACTAATACTTTGTGTGATCTTAGCCTAGTCACTTCCTTTCTTTGGCCCTAAGTTTCCTCATTTGATAAATATAGATGGCCTCTTGAATCTTTTTCAGCACTAATATTCTAAGATTTTATTTGGTTTTGTTTTGTTTTGTTTTGTTTTTTGCTTTTCTTTTGGAGGGGCAGGGCAGGGCAATTGGGGTTAAGTGACTTGTTTAAGGTCACATGGCTAGTAAGTGTTAAGTGTCTGAGGCCAGATTTGAACTCAGGTCCTCCTGACTCCAGGGCCAGTGTTCTATTCACTGCACCACCTAGCTGCCCCTATTCTAAGACTTTAAATCAGCCCAGGCCTTGACCCACAATAGTTACAAAATATGAATTGGCAGGATAATAAATGACTGAGTTTTTACCATATTACCAAAGAAGTTATCTTAGATTAGGGGCACAACTATAAATCAAAGGTGAAATATGAACAATTCATATTCTGGCTGAGTTCACATAAGTTAGAAGAAAACTACAGATGTTTTGAGATGAGAACAGCTAACAGAGAACTTCATGGAAAATGCCTTAAAACATCAATGTAAAGTATATTTCTTATCATCTCAAAGGAAAAGAAGATACATAGCAAGTCTTCAACTTAAATCTGTATTTCAAAAACCAAGAAGTTCACAGGATTGCATTTTGGAAAAGTTTTGATATTTGTATTTGGAAAGTGACTATCGTGCTATCTGAAATGTGTTGTCCAGTTGTGTGTGTGTGTGTACACACATGTGTATACCTGCACATTACATATATGTTTGTGTGGGTTAGAAAGTGTCTGGTCACACTGTTTCCTACATATGGTCTATGTTACCTTGACATTTATTTCTCAGAATTTTAATACTTTGAAAGAATACATTCTCCATGGTAAGAAGGCTTAGGATTAACTACTCAAGTTTCCATTCAAATTTCAGTTAGGCCAGTGTTAATTATTTGAAGGAACCAACTCTACCCTTTGTGTTCCACCTCTGCTAAGAAACAGCATCTTTCTAATCCCTTCTTCTTTTGGATACGTGTAGGAAAGAAAATATTAAGAGAGCCAGTTTTAGAACTATAATATTTTTGCCTGCCCAAGACATCGTCTCTGTCCTCTTGTGACACTATTCTTACCCATTGGATCTCATCATGGGGTCAAGGTTTAACATCCTTGCTAAGCATTACTATATGAGGGATAAAGAGAGTCCTGGTAAGTTGTCAGTATAGTGTGTGCCCTTTGGGTGACCTTTGCCCCTTCAATCTTTATACCATGCTCAGTCATTATGCCTTGTGACTGCATGAAAGTTTGGAGAGGGTCAGTTTTAAGCCTTGTATTTACTCATCTAATGACAGTCTTCTGGTTGGGTTCTGGGCTAGAATAACTACATAAATAGGGGCATTTAAAAAGAGAAAAGTCTGTGTGTCTCTGTCTCTTTGTCTCTCTGTCTCTGTCTCTTTCTCTTTCTTTGGTAGTTTTCCAGGTGACAAGACATGATTTCAATGATGGGTCATTCTCTACTAAAACATAATGATAGCACAGGCTACAATTACCTTGTGGAATGGAGACTCAACCATCTAGCTTTCTATAGGGAAACTCTGGTTTCTGAATGGAACCTCACTGACCATCTCATCCAACTGATATTTTAAAGGAATCCCTGCCACAACATTCCTGACAAGGGATTATTCAGTAATATTCCATTCTCTACCTTTGAACCCTATAGTTTTATGTCTCCCATACGAATAATCTAGGATCATTATAACTTTGATTATTCTCTTTGTTTAACCTTGAAATGTGTCCCTGGACATCGCTCATATCTTGCCAAATGGGTTAATAGGTATTCCCTTTGGTAAGTTCTCCCTCAGGAAGCCCAATTGCTCTAGCGGGTTCTACAAAGACCAACACTGGCAGGAGCTAAGGATTTATGTGTCATGAAACGAATGCTTTCTCCAAATAATCTTTGAATTGAATTGAAAAACTTATTTCACTTAAAAGTCTTGACTGAACAAAGGTACAACTGAATGACTGTCAATGCTTGTCAGGCACCTGACTACTAGAATCTTCATTTTAGCTCCTTGTATTGCCATTAAATCACCAGGCATCATGACAAATCAACAATCTAAATCAACAGGCATTATTAAGCACCTACTATGTGTCGGGTGCTGTGCTAAGAGCTGGAGATACAAAGAAAGGGATTTCATTTATGTTATTTAGTTCATGGACATCAAATGTACCTCAACTTTCCAAGTCAACCAAAGTTGCTCAGTTTTCCTAATCTGGAATAAGAAATAGTTATCCCATTCTTCCCTCTGGGGGAATTTCAACTAAACTGAGGTTCAGGGACTCCAGGCACAGATTTCCATTTGGCTACCAGTGGGTTAAAGGATACAAAAAGGACCCTGGTTGGCTCATAGCTGATACTGTAAAGTGCTTAGAGCCTTGGGGAAAGAGATGTGGGCTCAGGACTTCAGTGGGGGGCCAGGCAGAACTAGTGAGCAAGCAGCCTGCAGCAGTGTTGTGTGTCAAAGAGAGGCAAAACAGAACTCCTGGAAAATACGATTCCTCCAGGGAAGGAAGACTACTGGATCCCATCAAGTGAACAAGGGACAAGAGGCCCCCTGCAAGAGTCCAAGGAGCTGATAAGTGGAGAGACTGCAGAAATAACAGGGAGCACTTCTTCCTTCACTCAGGCACTATTTCTCTGTGTCTTCTGGAGAACTTTAGGACTGAAGATGCTGGAGTCAGACTTTAAACCTAGAGGAAAACTTTTTTGTATTGGTAATGGTGGAGGGACTGGACTCACATGTGTCTTCTAAGTTAACTATATTCATTAGTGCATGTGACCTAGAGCTGGAAAGGATCCTAGAAATTATCTACTCCAACTCCTTCATTTTATAGGAATCTCAGTGAAAGGAAGAGAATTGCCCAGTGTCAGATGGTGTTATATAGTGGTAGAACCGGTATTCAAATCCAGGTACCAATCGCCAATCAAAATGGGAAGTAGAAAGTGCAAGTTAGGTGGCCATTTTGGGGGGATTCTGTGGGAGAATTCTCATTTATGTATTAGATTACCTCTGAACTCCATTCCAACTCTGAAATGCTGATGCTACTGATATGTATATGTTGGGGAGGGTGGGAGAAATGGCCTAGGATGGGGGAAGGTGCATATCTTGCCTGAATCCATATAATAATAAACCAAATTATAATGAAAAGCTACCATATTTTAAGGAAATAGGGCCAACTAGATCAGAATTAGGGTATCAGTTTTCCCAGATAAACTGAGATGTGTGTAGTAAGCTTTTAGTTACTCAAGTCCAAAGTCATATAGAATATTTAAGAAGTACCAGTTTAAAAAATCTACAATATAAGCATACCTCTGGGTTTGGAGTTAGACTGGGTTTGAATATTGATTTGGCTACTTACTATATGACCTTAGGTAAGTCACAACCCAGTAGGGCCTCAGTTTCTTCATCTGTAAAATTAAGCATATATGGCCTCAATGACCTAAAAGTTCCCATCTAGATCTAAATCCTGTGATAAAATGAAACTTCCAGCTTAATCACTAAAGATCTTTAATTTTTAGTGCTCTTAGTTGGTTAATTGTTATCTCTTTTTTGTTTGTTTGTTTTTGTTGGGGGGGGGTTTGTTTCTTTTTTGCAAACAGTGTTAAGCGTCCCAGGGTCCCACATGTAGTAAGTGTCTGAGGCCAAATTTGAACTTCTGACTCCAGGGTCTCTATCCATTGCACCACTTGGCTGCTCTGTCCTTCATTCTTGAAGAGGAACAAAATGACATCACTATGTTGGAGTCATTCTACCTAAAGATGGATATACTACCTGCTTAATAGATACAGAAACTGAAACAGGGGCAGGGGGACTTATGCAATAAGTTTTGTGACAGAAATCTAGAATGAACCTGACAATTCTGCTTTCCCAGGTACTCCAACAAAATTCCTGCCTAGTCCCTCAGAGTATCCAACTGTACTGTCTCATAATCCAAATGCTCCCTGCTATTTGTCCATGTGAGAACACTGACTCCACATTCCTCTTTAGGCTGAACTCTTAACTCTGCACAGACTTTCTCTACTATGCCATTGAAACTTGTTTACCCTGAAAACTCAGTCTATCCCTGAACTACTTCTCACCTTTAGAGTACCCTTAACCCCAATGGCCTCTCCTGGTGATTGGCTGGTTCCTCCCAGACCTTTTGTTTAAGAAGGATGTTCGGGCCTTTTCAGGGCTGTTTTCATTCACTCACTAGAATGTAAGCTCTTTGAGGGAAGAGACCATGTTTTTATTTTCCATTTGTATTTTCATTTTAAGCACTTAGCATTGTGCCTGGCACATAAGAGCATAATAATTGCTTTGGGACTTTACTGCTCTCTGAAGAGAGCTCTGGTTTCTTGGAAATTAAGGGAGCTGAATTCACATGTCAGCACTGACACTTCTACCTACCTATGTAGGCTGCTAACATCAGGAACCCAACATATTTAAAACAGAAACAATTATTTTTTCCGTAAAACTCATTACTACTCCATGCTTCCCCATTACTGTCAACAGTGCCACTATGCTTCTAGTATTCCTGACTTACAACCCTAGTTATCTGTGACTTCCCCAATCATCTCCACCTGCCCTAATGTCTAATTAGTTATTGTCTTATCAATTTGACCCCTGCAACATCTCTTACATACATCCCCTTCTTTCCACTCATATAGTCCTTACCCTAGTTCTGGTCCTTATCCTATACCATCTAGACAATTGTAATAGCTTCCTAATTGAACTCCTGGCTTTCAGTCTATTCCCTTTCTAATCCATCCTCCATTTTAAATAGATGTTCATAACTCATACATATGACCACGTCACTCTCCTAATCAAAAGCTTCCAAAGGTTACTTAACTATTTTTAGGATAAAATACCAAGTCCTCCACGTGGAACCAAGAGCCTCCATCTCCCATTTAATGTCCTAGTTTTATTTTTCTCTATTCTCCATCATATACTCCCTATTTCAGTAAAACTGACCTGCTAGCTATTCCCTATAAGCTATATTCCATCCCCAATCATTGTTAGCCATGTTTGGAATACCCTTCTCTTCACCTCGACCTCCTGGAGTCCCTAGCTTTTTTCAAGACACCATTTAAGTACCATGTTCTATATGAAGTCTTTCATGGTTCCCTCAGTTAATTCTCTCTCCCTCTCTTTCCCTCTCCCCCTCCCTCCTTCCCTCTATCTGTCTTTGTCTCTGTCTCTGTCTCTCTCCATCATTATATTGTATTAATTGAAGAAGCATTTATCATGTCTACTGTGTGCCAGGTACTATCCTAGACACTGGAGAAACAAATATATTGAGTGAAATAGTCCCTATAGTCAAGGAACATTTTAACAGGTGAGAAACATACAAATATATAGATGTGTACAGAACACATATAAAGCAGATACAAAGTCCCCTAGAAAGTACTAGTAACTGGTGGGGGAGGGGAGGAAAATTCATTATTATTATTATTATTTTGTATATTTGTATATTTACTTATCTGTATACATGTTATATCCCCTAAATTCCCTGAGATCAGGGGTTATTTCATTTTTCTTTTTATATTTCCATCACTTAGTACAATGCCTGTACACACACATATATGCATTTACATATGCATATATATACTTATAACTGTGTAAATAAAAGTGTGCATGTGTATACATTTAATACATATATGTATTTAAAGAAATTCTTAGGGAATTTAGCTCCAAGAGTAAAAAGCAAGGCTCTTAAAATTCAAACTTGATGCACATGGCCAGCTGTCAATCCTTCTCTAAGCACAAATAATACCTGTGTGCAGGATTCATTTGTTTGATCCAGAGCTTTTGAAGCCTCCCAGGCAAAATACCCTAGAAATAACAGACCAAGCTGTGCACAACTACTATGGAGCTGGAGCTGGCGGGCATGGAGAGCTTGTGTCTTCATCTCCCTATTGTTTACATGTGGAAAACATGCATCTCTTTTACTTCACCAAGAAAGGAGTTCTGCAATCCATTAAACTTGTTTTCATCTGTGCAAAACTGGACACATCTCGGTTACACGCCCAAGGGGATGTTCAGGTCCAGGAGAAAGACAAAACGCAACCATGAAACTCTCCTTTCTTGTTAGTGCATGAAATACACAACTTGGGTAAGGGGAGGAAAAAACCAACCAATGATGATGACACACCCAGGGAAGGTATGTTTTTACAGGTGAATGTACATGAGTCCAAGTTGGTAATTAGCTCAAAGTATTGGCTCTTGGTAGAATACCTTTTAGAAGAATCATAGGGTTTTAGGGCATAAGGGAACCTTACAAATCATGTAGTCTTGAAGTGTCAAACAAGCTGCTAAGGCCTACTCCCAAGTGCTGCCTGAACCATAGTAAAATGTAATTAGGAAATCATTAACAAAATAAATAAAACTACAATAAAACCTAGGTAACATTACATTTTAAATCAATATACAGACTGCAAGGGTCCTGCAAGGAGTTGTTTTGTTGGTAAAGATGCTGGAGTGGTCTGCCATTTATTTCTCCAATGGATCAATCACTATTTGTCAGAATTTTCCACTATGACCTTGGGTAACCCTGAATGGCAGAGCTCACAGTTTCAGTAAACTACAGGAGCCCTTCTGCCAGTGATGAAGCAGGGGTATGTACAAATTAGTGGCCCCCATTTATATTTAAATTTGACCCTATTGCTCTAGCTCAACGCTCTTTTTTTACATATGAAGAAACTAAAACCTTAGAGAAGGCAGGCTACTTGCCTGCTGTGGTCATGTGGCTAATTGTTGGAAGAACTAAGAATAAAACACAGGTTTATGAATTTTCAGTGCAGTACTTACTCTGTATCATAGAATCATAGACTTTAAACACTGAACAGTATCCCAGAAGTCATCAATTATTACGCCTTCATTTTATGCATATGTGTGTATGTATTTATATATATATATATATATGTGTGTGTGTGTGTGTGTGTGTGTGTGTGTGTATTTTATATTTGTAAACTTTTAAAATTATAAGGAATAACAAAGGAACTGAACTATTTCAGATAAGGTGTAATTATCCCCATTTATAGATGTGATAACTGAGGCTTAGAGAAGTTAGGCCATTTACCAAAGAATAAACAGTGTTGGTAGAGTAAGAGAGGGAAAATGAACACCACTCCCACCCCTTTCCCCTCACCCAATTCTCTTTCTTAGGCCAGTGCTCCTTAACAACACACCTTTCTCTCTTTAAGCAAATTCTTTTGAGCCAAGGTGGAAGAGCAAGTGTTAATAGCTGTCTCATTGCTTTCAACAATTCTTTGACCAGACTCAGATAGACTATCCCACTGAAAGAATTTGTGGATATGTTTGCTGAGCTCCTACCAGTGATTTTTTTTAAAGCATGGTATACAGTAGAGATATCACAGTACTAGAGATGAACAAATGTGATTTTCCCCAAAGAGAAGAGGGTAGATTCTTCAAAATTCTGTATACTTGTGGGCTGTGCTTAAATTATTGACAAACTTCTAGAATGTACTATTAAAGGAATGGTTTGTGAGCATTTGAGAAGGGATACAAAATTATGTAGTACTAGGATGAATTGAAAGAACTGGGGATGTTTAGCCTAAAGAAGGGGGAATGAGCTTAGAAAGAACATGGTAGCTATCTTCCAAGTCTGAAGGCTTGTCATGAAGAAGGGAAATTAGACTTAACCTACTTGGTAATGGAGGGCAGATCTAGGAGCAATACCTGGAAGTTACCGAGTCAGATTTCTATTCAGTGGATGGAAAATTTCCCTTGCAATCAGGAGACCAAAAGTGAAATGGGCTTCCCAGCAGGTAATGAGTACCTCAGCAATGGAGTTCTTTAAGATGGTGGTTGATAACCACTGGTTGGGAATTTTGTATTGGTAACAAATACCTTTTAGATACCTCTTACTCTGAGATTTTGTGATGGTCTGTGCCTCATATCCTCATTTTAAAAATGGTCTACAGCTGGTTTATGCATCTATTTCCCCTTTCTTCCCCCACTAGCCACTACATGCTCTGCCTGGTCAACAGAGCTATGGCTGTGTCTATAATAGTTGTTTTAGAAAATATGATTATAGGGGCAGCTAGGTGGCACAGTGAATAGAGCACCGGTCCTGGAGTCAGGAGAACCTGAGTGCAAATCCAGCCTCAGACACAACACTTACTAACTGTGTGACCTTGGGCAAGTCACTTAACCCCAATTACCCTGCCTTCCCCCCTGCAAAAAAAATTATTATATGACTTCTTTCAGTTATATCATTAGTTTCCCAAAATATTTGCTTATAGGGCCTCTGAATCCCAGGACGCTACTACCTTGGTTTCTAACTCTTCTAGTCCCTAAGGGCAATAATCAACAATTACTCTCCCTACCCAGATGTCTGTGTATTTGTGAGCCCATATCTATGAGATCATCATACTGCTGGGATGTACAAAACCACACCAGGAAAGGTTTAAGCATACAAGTTATTATATATTTTTATAATATAGAATTTTAAGGTATAGGAATCAACAGTGGCAAAATATTTCTGTCTTTGACAATTTTAGTGAAATCCAACCTGTATTTGAGACCAGGGGGGAAAAACAGTATGAAACAATGCCATGGATACAGAAGGTTAACAATCTCTCAAACAGCAAAACAGGACAGTGATGGTTAAAAACAGTATTGAAAAAAAATAAATTAGATGAACATTTGTGTAAATATAAATTAAAAAAAGATGACAATCTTAATAAATAAGCTATACTATTTACATCTTTATATATGGCTTGGAGACTTAAATTAGATCCATAAAAACAGACAAACATAAACAAACCCCAAAACAGGAGCAGCAAATGTACGTGCGTGAGGTACAGAATAAAGATTGAATTGTGTTTTGCTTTGGGTGTTTACTTTTTTCCTTTCTTTTTTTTTTTATTTTACAGTAGAATGTTCATGAAAACAGATCTTGAGCACTTGGGATATGAAGTGTTATTTGCCATAGTTTCCAGAAGGTGCCATACAGATTCCAAAAGAATAATAATTATAATAATCATAATAATTATAACAATAACAAAAGGTACAGTATGATACATAAAGATGGAAGAGCCATTTGTAATATGAATACATTTTCTCTAGACGAGATCACAGTTTTATTTGTAAATATTACATTTAAATATATATATACACATATATGTACAGATATATTTATATACATGTGCATATATATATCAATATAGAGATAGATATCTGCAGACAGGTAACTGATTACAGAGGCCCAACAATGCAATTCCTAATTATTCCAATTTCCCTTTGTTGACTGCTGGTGTGTAGTTCAATTAAGCTCCTTGTTTCGCACTCAGAATATAGGTTGTGGTTTGTAAGGAGCATGACCTCTCACTTTTTAGAGAAAACAGTTTAAATGACACCACCCGCCAAAAAACAAAACAAAACAAAACAAAACAAAACTTAAACCCAAACAACTCAGTCTGTAAAACTGAGGTGTTGCCTGAAATTGTCTTTTGCTTCCTTCTCCAAAGGGTTAGAAGCAACCTTAATATTTCTCAGAATACGACAAGCTGACTTCTGCTGGCTTTTATTCTTTCTAGAGGGAAGAAGTAATTGGATTTTAATTGGACCTCAGAGCTGGAGAACAAGCCAAAAATTAGGAGAAAAAAGTATAATAATAATAATAATAATTATAATGATAATAATAAACCCTAAATCTTCTAAAACAACAGCCTCTTTTCCCAGGTGACTATAATTAGGAAGTTTTTTTTTTTTTTTAAGTTTAGTTTAGTTTTTTTTTTACTTGAAAAGAAGCAAGAATTCACTCTTACTTATCATATTGGTCTCAAATAGTAATACTTGGAATGTGTCATGCCTTTGTCCCCAAGCATCTCCAAATGCTTTTACAACCTCAATCCAGAACGCCCCACAACCCCCCAATGAGGTAGGTAAGAATTATTATCTCCATTTTGCAGCTGGAGAAACTGAGGCATGGAGAGGCTTTAAGTGACTTGTTCATAGCAAAAACAAACAAACCATTGGCCAGAACTAGTAACTTCTATGCTCTCATTTCAGAGACAGATTTCCTTTTGGCTTCTCTCTTTTCTGGCTTCTAGTCCAAATGTTCAATTCAGAAATTGGGGAACATTTGAATAAAACACAAAGGGTTTGGTTTGATTGTCCAAACCCAAACTTGTGGTATTACCTGTCTTGTTTAGCAGCATTTTGGAAAAACTAGACTGTTCCCAGTCATTCTGAGTGTAGTTTTTGAGAGCACAGTTAAATACTAGTGAAATACGGACTTAGTATAATGTAAAAAGCACAAATACATTTTTTCTCTTAAGATCTTGTAAAATTGAAAACAGCACCCCCTCAAAAACAAAATAAATAGCCATACTACCAAAGAGATAAAAGTTTGCCTTATTTCTTGGGCCTACCAGAATGAATGAGGAAAAACAGATAGTGTTATTAAAACTCCACTGTGTTTTCTCTTCTAGGGAAATCTATGAGATTGTGTCTAACTCACTACTCAGTTTGCAGAATACATCTTTTCCTTTATGACACATACAAATATGTTTTGTTCTTGGTTCTGAATCATGCAAATTTTTTCTTTTTTTTCTTTTTTTCACTCCTCTTTTTTATTCCCTTTCTTCTATCCACCTCTCTATTTGTACAGATTTCTTACTACATATATATTTTTATATTTTTTGCCTTGAATCAATTGCAGCAAGAAACTGGCTTACTTTATTATTAATATCATTATTATTATTATTCTTTTTTAAACACAGGTAAAACCTATAACAAACCGACAGTTACAACCAAGTTTTTTTTGTTTGTTTTTGTTTTTTTGTTTTTTTTCCTGGAACTAGAAGGGAGGTAGCTGAAATTTGTCTCAAAGTATCATCTTCTACAGCCTTCTCAGCCTTGGATCAAGGGAATAAGGCTATCAAGATGGCAAGAATATTCAGACACCCCCTCAAAGCCCTAAGGATGAGAATTACAGACAGTAGGTCCATTTTACACTATGCCCTACCATCTGTCAATGTCGGTCTCTTCACCCTTCACCAAAATGAATTCCTCAAGTTAGAAAGGATTCCCTCCTTTCCCCCCCCCCCAAAGGCAGTTGGCACAAAAGGGGGGTGGCTTTGTATCAGAAAATTGGATTGGTGGCATTGGGTGTTCTTAATTCTTTTTCAGGGGAAAAAGCACAATGCATTAGAATGCCACTGTAACAAGAGAGCAAATACTTCATCAGACATTGAATCCAAAATTTTCAGGACCTCAGAGCTGTCTACAGCCAGCAAAGCTTCAGAGGTCTCTTCAGAGATCTTAGAATATGTATAGGAAATGACTTTAATAGAGTTACACAAGAGATGGGTCTGAGTCCCCAGAGAAGGCTGAGGGGCTTCTCAACCACTTGAAATTAAGTGGAATACTCCCTTCTCACACATGGGGAGCAATCTGCTTGATACTGCCTTTCTATCCCACCATCAATGTGAACATCTCCCCAGTTCTCCTGTGGAAAATGCCTTGGGGAGAAACTGAGGATGGGCAGAATATATACCAACAAATCCTCCTCCTTTCCCTTCTCCATTTTTGGCAAAAAAAAACCAAAAAAAACGTTCTTTCTTAAGCTACTTTCCTAACAAAGTGACTTTTTCTTTGAAGGATAGTCGGGTAAGTACGGACAGGTGTTAAGCCATTTTGCTGATTAGTCCCCTGGCCTTTGGAAAGAATTACTCATCTAATGAAAAAATATAAAGACAAAATTGACATGATTGGCAGGGTCTCCTCCAAAATACCTGCCTCATTCCTCTGCTTTTCTCCTGTCCCACTATCTTAAATACAATTAGAAAGTCACTCTTCTGGGTTTTCAAGGGTTGTGGCCTCTGGATAAGAGATTTCACCTTCCATAACAGGCAAACTCTACTTAAGAACTGTCAGTTTCCTGAAACCAAAATGTAGAGGTATGGGAGGGGACTCAGGTTGGAGAAGGAGGCTGAAAGGGAAGGGGCCAGTATGTGGAATGGGCAGGTAGCATGTGCATCCCTCATGCCACTAACCCTGGGTCTCAGGGTGTGGATACTAAAAGACTTAATGTGTCTGCTTTATTTTAATGCTTGAATGTGCCTATGACATAGACTATGCTTAAGATGCTTGTCGTTTTATTTGGGGCTGAGGGAAGTGACCAGGTCTTGAATCTCAGCCCTGATCTTTCTCAGTTAAGAAACCTTGGTGTAGTAGGCTATACAAGTATTGGACCTCATATATTTTCTCCTTTTTCTGAGAGCTAGGCTAAGACCTCACTTGATAATTGACTTCAAACCTTCTGATATAAACTGCTCTCCAGCCAACTTAATCCCACAACACTAACCTACCCATCTGAAGAGACATTATCTGGTGTTAGTTGCTATGAACCATTCATACTCGGGGGCTGTGGGTGGGGAAACAAATAATGAAAGACAGACTAAGTGCCTCTAATATACTTATCTTATCCCAACTAACTGCACCCTCTAACCTATAGATTCAGCCTGTAAAGAAGAGAGAACAAATTGTGCTCTCTACCCACTTCAGGGCAAGATACTGTGGGATACACAGTGACCTAACTGCATTGCTGGGGGCTGGAGCTGCACTCCTACCGATCCATCCTCTCTTTGACTCTTACTGAGCTCTACTGAGGTGAGATTATTATGGAGTATAGATGGGGCTGGCCTCCTCTAGGACTGTGTTTGTTCCCTAGAAACTGGTCCACTAGCAAGTATTTATTCAGGGCAGAAATTAATCCTGGAGACCAATGTCTAGCCAGGAATGGAATCTTTCTCTGGCTCCTGGAAATTTAACACTGATACACTCAGTTCCAAAATGCTAACACTGTCTTCATCATTCTTTGCTCTGGTTTTAGGACCCTTAAAATAGTTTTTGGAGTCTGTTTGCTTGACAGACTCCCTGCTCTCTCAGGTCCAAAGTGTCTATTCAGGAGGTGAAATGGGATGTGAGCTCTCACCACACAAGCCAGTGAGTGTCCTTTCCTTTGCCATAGGGTTAGGGGGTGGCAGTGGGGAGAAGTGGGAGGAAGGAAGGCTGTGGGTAAGCTTTAAGGCAGACCATTTGGTTGTTTGGGGGTTGTTGTAACCCTGTCCTGACACAGTAAAGAAATGAACCGAGTGGGATGTAGCAGCAGGCATAGCAGCGAGATGTGCTTACATGGCAAGATCTAGGGGTGGGCAGCATCCACTAGTTCTCCCTCTTTGTTCTCTTGGGGTATAAGCACCTCAAAGTCTCTGAGGAACCAAGACAGCTCAGAACTTCTGCTAGGCCAGGCCTAAGACTCTTACTGCCTCTCATCTGGAGCTTTATCCCAGGACTGCTCACTACTCTTTCTGAAGTTGAAGCCCAGTGTCCAGCAGTAGAAAGAGTGGGCAGTAACCCATTCCTCTTCTCTTGGATCCACTGCCCACTGAGACTAAACACTCACCCCCTTCACCTTGTGACTCTTGTGTGGCTTTCAGAGGCCACTGTCCTGGGATGAAACCCATGCCCCCCAGCCCAATACTTGGAGCACAATATACCTTGGCACTCAGCATTGGTCTAATGTGGTCTCAACCACTCCGGGAGTTTCAAAGCTGCAACTCTCCCATGGAGAATCAGCAGTGAGCACCAGAGAGGAATGTGTCTTGTCTTTTCATCTCTCTTTCCTTAATATCTAAAGAGACGGACACATGCATATACATATACATACATAAATATATATATATATGTACACATGTGTATATATTTGTATGTACGTAAATGCATGTACATAAGACCACATACACACATCATAGATAAAGAGCTCATTTGTAACCTCCATCTCAAGACATGGTGTTCCAAATATGTGGGCCCATCACCGCACACCACACACCACTGCAATACTTCCAAGTCTTCTGGACTTAACTCTGTTCTGTTTGGTCATTATGATGCGATTTGGTACATAACCCCAGCTTTGAGTCCTCCTTGGGCAAAATTAAAGGCAGACTGGTTGAATTCTAAGGGTCCCTGGGTGCAGAGAGGCCATTCAGTTGAGCAGCGAACAATAAAAACAATACCAAAAGGGATGTGGTGTCTTGTGTAGCCTGCCTTCGGGCTGGGTGGTCTTTGGCTCCTCTTCGCCCATTGTTAGCCATGACTGTAGGCCCGGAGGTCCTTTCGACTGTGCTCTTGGGCCTTTGGGTCTCGGCAAGCACAGTCTCCTTGTAGGTCACAGGACATAGGAAATGGGGTAACCTGCAGGAGAGAGAGGGAAGAAGGGAAGTGAGCTGTGGAGGTCCGCATCACGTGAAAGTGTTCTTTGTCATGCCTGATGAGGCTCTGGGCAGTGACAGGACTGCTGGCAGCATCCCTGGGTCAGGCAAGGCTTTTGCTCTGTGGGTGGCATGAGACCCTGAGTCAGGGATATGTTTTATGCTTTAACTCCTCATACAAGACTCAGATGAGAAGGACTTGGAAGATTTTTACATGTTGTAGTGATTTCAGATCGGGGTAGGGGTGGAGACACAGACACATTAATTCTAGTGTGAATTAATGCCCAGGAAAAGGAGGAGTAAGTATTTATATATCATCTACTACATGTCAGGGGCTGTGCTAAGCACTTTACAAACATTATCTTATTTGAGCCTCAAAATAACCCTGAGAGGTAGGTGCTGTTATGCTCCTTATTTTATAGTTAAGGAAACTGAGGCAGAAAGAGGTTAAATGACTGGTGCAGGGTCATACACCTAGTACCTGAGGCCAGATTTGAACTCAAGACTTCCTGATTCCAGGTCCAGTTCTGTACACTGTACTACCTAGCTCCCTCTGACAATTATTACTATTCACATTTGTATAATGCTTTCAGGTTTGTAAAGTGCTTTGTGACCTTGGGTAAGTAAGTGGTTAGACCCAAATTTCTCCACCTTAAATCTAGTAGGGATGAGGAGGGGGGTTGCCCAAGTGGAGAAATCTCCTTTCAAATCTAGTACAGTCTAAAAAGAAAACAGAGTGCATTGTAAAAAACAAACAAATGAAAAACACTGATCTTAAGTCAGAGGATCTGCCTCTGAATGCTGGCTTTGCTACTCATTGGGTGACACTTGGGAGGTTACTTCCCTTCTCTGAGCTTCTGTTTTCCAACTATAAAATACAGGAGTTGGACTAAATAATCTTTAAGGTCCCTCCAATCCATTTGAAATCTCCATGTCTCAGTTTCTCCCACCTAAAAAGCAGTGGGGAGACTGGTCACACGGGAGGGTTTATATCTGAATGCAATACTAGACTCGACTTTCTAGAGGTCCAAGTGTGATTACAGTGGCTGGCTGCTGGAGGAAGGTGATTTCACCTTATTGCATCATAACATTTGCAAAGTGCATTCTCAAGAGTGTCTCCCATCTGTGCACAGCAAGTTAACGACCTTACCCCTCCCCCTCCTTCTAGGGCAGTACCGCAACCTGCTCAGATGTTCTCAGTGAGCAATCTGCATTTTTCTTGATCTTGTTCTACTTATTTTATCTCTCTATCCCCCCTCCTTTCTCCTCCCTTACATTGTCAACACATGCCTTAAGTTAGTTTCTGGGAAGTGCATGCATCACCTCAATGGATTTCCTGTTCAATAAAGATGTATCCCCTTCATCACTAACACAGCAGGAATGTACTTTACATGGAATCAGCACAGTTCTTCCTCTCCTCTCCTCGACTACATGCATCAGCCTGTCTGCCTGGGGAGACTGAGTCTTCACATCCATGTGATGGTGGGGGATGGGGAATGTTTGGATAGCCAACTGGAGTACTTTATTGCCTAACTTGGAAAAAAGAGTGTGGCAGAAGAGAGTAATTCAATCTTTTCAAGTCCCCTGCAATTCAGAACTAAATTGCTACCCCATGGCAAAGAGAATGATCTCTTTGGCCAAACCATTTGACTAGAGTCTAGTCATTAGACTTTTGTCCCAAAAGAAAATTTAGGAAAATGAAGACCCTCTTCCTGGACTAACAAGGTCCACACTGCCTCTGATGTTCCCATTAAAATTTTTTTTTCCTACTCCTCTCAGAAACATTGTATAAAAAAAGGGGAAGGAAACTAGATTTAGAGTCAACTAACTTGGGTTTGAATCCCTAGCTAAAATCAACACATGTATACATTTTTAATGACTTGGGATTTTAAGAAATTGAAAGATAACAAAGGTCAAGAAAATCATTATGTAAGAACTAAGAGAACATTTCTAAAGTCTAAAAATGAGCAGGAAAATAATTCATGGGTGTTTTTCTTCTACTGACATTCTTTCTGACTGCCATTAATTGTTTGCCACTAAACAAGTCTCTTTGGTTCTTTAAATCTCAGTTTTCTCATTTCTATCTTGGGTACAGGGTACACAAGGATAGGGTGGTTAGGTGGTATAGTGGTTAGAGTGCTGAGCCTGAAGTCAGGAAGACTCATCTTCCTGAACTCAAATCCAGCCTTAGACACTTACTATGTGACCCTGGGCAAGTCTGTTTGCCTCAGTTCTCATCTGTAAGATAAGCCAGAGAAGGAAATGACAGTATCTCTGTCAAGAAAACCCCAAATGGGGTCATGAAGAGTTGCACACAAATGAAAAAATGACTGAATAAGAAGAAAAATTTGAGCTATCCCAGCTCTCAAGGAATTTATCTTCTAATGGGAAAGATAGAACACATATGGGAGTAGTCCCCAAGGAAATGTGTTTTGGTCTGAGGAGTCTCAAATATTGGGAGATAGAACAGTAAGGAATTGAATAATATAACTGAACAACAACACAAGGGTAAGAATTAGATCATTTCTAAAATACCTTCCAGCTGAAGGCATTTCATTCAACTCTATAAAAGAGTATGAGAAGATGCTGACAAATCTGGGGGTGGGGTGGAAGAGCTACCAAAGTGTGTTCACTTAAAAAGCATGGTACAGTAGGACGATCAATGGATTTGGAGTCTGGAATCCTCAGATAGTATCCCAGCTCCGCTAATTTAGTTACCTGTGTGACTCTGAGCAAGTCATTACAACTCCACGGATCTATTTCCTCATCTGTTAAATGAAGGGATTAGACTAGATGATTTCTATTTTTTCTTCTAGCTCTAAATCCTAGGAATAAATGTATATTGAACAACTACTATGGTTATTCACACGGTAACATGTGAGCCTGAAAAGGATGTCAGGAGAATAGAATGCAAGACATGGCTCCTACCCTCCAGGAGCTTACAGTCTAATTAGGGGGTTGGGAAAACAAAGCTTCCATGAAAGACTAAATAAAAATGCAATACGTTATGTGGTTAAATAAATACTAGAGTGAGCAGGAAGTGGTACAGCAAAGTTTGAAGGTGTCTGGAGATGGTGAGAGCGGCTGTCCCTTAGGGTAACTAGGAAGGAGTATGAAGAGCCAGACAGTGACTTGAGAGTGAGGTGACTTAAAGAGAAGGTGAAAGGAATTTCCATGACAAAGTAGGAAGAGGAAAGGAATTAGCCAGGGGGTAAGGGTAGGGAACCATGAGAAGAGTGCCTGGCTTCAATGGAGGTCCATAAGATTTAGAGCTGGAAGGGAATTTGGAAATAATCTAGTCCAACCCTTCACTTGACAAATGAGGAAAATGAGGCTCAGAAGTGAATTGACTTGCCCAAAGTCACACAAGTAACTTTTCACATAGACCATTAGATCCTTGAAGAAGCCACATCAGATATGTAGGGCAGGTATTACTATTTTTGTGTTATTGATGAAGACACCGAGGCTCAAAAAGGTAAAGACACATAATGTGACTGACACGTATGCCATGATTTTTTTTCGAATACACCCTATGCAGCAAACATGTTCAACCCCTCTCCCTCAATTTAGATGGAAGTGGGGCTGGGTTTAAATTTTGAGGTTCTTGCCAAACTTTACAAAACTATTTCTGAATAGGCATCTGGAGATAGTGGAGGCTGGAGAGGGAGGATGAACTTCCTGCAAGAGCTGTCTGGGTGAAAGCTAAGCATTATTTATTATTATTATTATTATTTAAAGCTTTCTTCTTCCACCTTTGTTGGCCAAGCCTGAGTTCAGGAGCTGCTGTTTCTCCCACTGGAACACATGTAAGGACTGCCTCTTCAACCTGTGTAATCACTCCAGGAATGCAGCCTGTTCAGGAGAAACACAGAATTCTGAACTCAGAAGGTCTTGGCTGCTATTGTGAAACAGGTAAGGGCAGGATTCTGACTCAGACTCATGCAGATAACAACCTCGGGAGTGGAGGAGTGGAAGAGAGCAGATAGTCATGAGAACACTGAGTCACAAGGTCACAGAGCTAGAAGCAACCTCCATCCAAATCGCCAAGAATTCATTAAGCACCTAATATGTGCATGGCACCTTGCTAGCTAGGCACCAGAGACTCAAAGTCAAAACTCAGTCAGTCTTTCCCTGAAAGAACTTAGGTTTTACCTCCAGAGGTGCACAATTGTATTCTGAAATGGCCACAAATCTTGCAACCATTTTAAAGACCTGGATGTTGGTAAGGCAACACCTACCTTTGAGTCAACACTAACCTACCACATTCCCATCCAACCCTTAATGAAATACTGCCGACACCTGGCAGTTCTTCTAATTTGGAAGTTTTCCAGGATTTCTTCTGCAGCAGGGGATTC
The DNA here is from genome assembly GCA_011680675.1 of Gymnobelideus leadbeateri. Taxonomy (NCBI): domain Eukaryota; kingdom Metazoa; phylum Chordata; class Mammalia; order Diprotodontia; family Petauridae; genus Gymnobelideus; species Gymnobelideus leadbeateri. Next base: position 162,512 of record WOXC01009528.1, on the reverse strand, counting down.
TTAGGCTCTTTTTGTATCATGGAACATCTGGCCTTCTAGTGAAGACTATATAGTCAAAAGAACGATTTTCAATGTGTAGTAAAATACATAAAACCATGAAGGAAGACATAGGTTATGACAATAAAGATGTATTTTTTCCCATATACGTTTGCATACTTCTTACAGTCTACCTATGGATGCCTTGGGGAGGAGGGAAGTGAGGTCTGTGGGATTAAGAACCTCATCAGTTTTACAGAGATTTTGGGAATTTTTAGCATTGGAACTACCATATGAAGAAACATATAGACTGCAAGGAGCAAGGAGATGGGTGTCAGAAGACTTGGATTTTAGCCTTATTATCCCTAGGGCAATCAAGGAAGTCTTCATGGAAGAAGTGGGACTTCAGTTAGATGGTGACTTGAGAGTAGGATAACTTGAAAAGAAGGGAAGGGCATCCCAAGTTATGTGAGCAATTATGAACAGAGGAGGGTTTGGGGAAATGAAAGGAAAATGAGCTGCCTTCGGACAGCAATGCTACTTGAGGGGCAATTGGATGTAGGGCATACAGCACTGGATTCAGATCCATAAAGAGCTGAATTCAAGTCCTGTCCTTAGACATTTGCTAGTTGTGTAACCATTTTGTGCCTCAGTTTCCATGTTAGTGAAATGAGGTCTTTGACTCAATTACCTCTAAAGTTTCTTCTAGCTCTAAATTTGTGAACCTATGATCCTGAGTGGAATGGAAGATGTTATGTATGTGTGTGAACTCAGACAAGTCAATTCCCCCCTATTTGACCACCTTTTCGTCATCAGTAAAATAAGGGTTGAACTAGATCATAAGTTTAGAACCAGTATTTTCTAGCACTCATAGTGTATGAACTCTAAAGAACTCTGTCTCACAGCAGCTCTGGGGAATATTCTTTCACAGCTGGAGAATATGAAAAAAAAAGATTGCTTTTCTTTGCCAAGAATTAAGGCAGGGGTGGAAGGGGCTGGGTTGTCAAATTCTGATTAGGATCCTAACACCATATTCAAATGTTTATAATATAATGGCAATAAGTTTTAGTAGAGACAACATCCAAATATAAGTCATGAGACCTTGGTGCTAGTCATGGTGCTGCCATTTCCTAGCTATGGATTCCTGAAAAAAAACCCTTAACTTCTCCTCTTCATTTTGCACATCTATAAATTAAGTGATAGCTGATCTTTAAGTAGAGTAATAGAAAAAAATACTGTATTTTGAATCAGAGGATCTGAGTTTGGATCTTCGCTTTGCCAATTATTACATGCATAACTTTGGACAAGACACTTAAACTCTCTGGGGTGCAGTTTCTTCATCTGTAAAATGGAAAGATTGAACTAGACAGCAGCCTATATTCATGTAGGATTTGAAATGTCAATGGATTTGTGATCTCATTTGCTCCAATGGTACTGAAAAAAGAACAACCCACGTTTTCTCACCCCTTGTGATTCTTGACCAGATTCCCACAAAAATCCTTCGTTGAGGATCTACCCAATATGCTAGAGAGTTTCCTCTAAGTCTTTTTAACATTCCATAGGTACCAGGGGCCCATAGACATTGCTGTTCACCTGCTATCATTTGCTCTGGATTCAGGAAAGACCTGCCTCCTTTTCCCAGTCATAAACATGTGTGGTTCATTTCATTAAAGTATACACCCAGGGGATTATATGTGTGCATAGTGTACAAGTTGAAAGTCTTAAAGGACATTATTCTTTTTCAATAAATTAAACAAAGTAAAATTGAATTATAAAAAATTCACAACTAAACTTTATTTTAAAAATATAACCTTTGCAGAGAGCTCCTTTAAGTCAAACTCTTCCCCTTATCTAAAAATACAGAACGACTTTTCAGCCTTGATTTTGACTAATAAAACAGTTTTCTAACTGGGTCCTACTCCACAACTCCATCTTTTCCTATGATGGGATGGATGGATGGTAGTGAAGTTTAAGAACTGAGAAAAGTAAAAGCGACTTGCTCATAGCCACAGTTCAGCCTCAATTTCCTGACCTGAAAAATGGGCATATCAGGAGTACAACCTCCCTCTGAGGGTAGTTGCTAGGAAGATACTTTATAAATCTTAAAGAGCTATGTAAATGTGAGTCACTATTATTCTAGGATCCCAGTGAAGAAAGTGCTTCATTCTGAGACAAGAACAAAAACATAGCAGAAGTCAATGATTTTCAAAGAAGATAGGCAAGAGTCTGCTTAGACATCAGCCTAAGCTCACCCTTCACATCTGGGAATGCTGAAGAAATGTCATGGGGTTTCAAAAATGCCATGATTACTCTTAGTAAGGAGAAGCAAGTTGCTAACGCTGACTGTAGTAAACAGCTCTGGCCACTCTACCCTGTAGCCCACTGAATCCTGGCTGGAGTTATTCTGGAACCCCTTTGGTCCCATCCAGTCAATTCCAAGTTTCCAGAAGCACAAGGCAGTCTGCAGAATAAGTAATAGTGGAGGGGGAGGAAGGTGATGAGGGAAGAGGACCACATGCTGGGAAAGAGCATGTCTGGAGATTGCTGTCAAAGCATTTTCGAAACTTCCCTGATGTGAACAACTCTGAAAGTATGAACAACAACTCCCTTCCCCCTCCACAGTCTGTGCCTGTGCTCCAATGTGCATCACCTTGTGAATGCAAAGGCTGTATCAAGATAACCAAGGCAGGTCAGGGCAGGGAGTTTTCACTTAATTTCCCTTCATTTGACACCCTTCTCAGGTAAATGTTGACGGGTCACTTGAGGTGGGGAAGGGGACAGGAAGACAAAAAAGGATTTCTCTTTTCTTGACTTCTCAGTCACAAGAATGGTTCCCATATACCACCCCCCACCAAAAAAAGAATCCCATGGGCCAATAGGTTTTACTGGGTCAAACTCAGGACTTCAAAGGTCCTGGAAAACAAAGTCTTGAGAGCTAATAGTTAAGAGAAAGAGAGAACTTGGAGAATATTATATTCCCACATCTACCTGGTTGGAACATCATGTTTGAGAAAGTGGCAGAATTATCTCATAGCTGTGGATTCAACAGCTGACCCAAGGATTAGGGGAAACCTCATGAACATCATCCTTAGAGTAGAATCCTAAAGACAACAAATCAAAGGAGTTCAGACAGTTTTAAGGGGAACTCTGAGGCTGGAAGGAGCCCATCGGACTGGGACGACTTCTGTGTCTTAGAGGATCCAGGCCTCATTTCATTTTAGTTTTCCCAGGGAATAGAAGCTGAGGGGTGGCTTCTCTATAGTGTCTTGTTTAAGAGGCAAGTTTCCAACATATATAATGATGTACAAGGAGGAGTATGGAGGATATGTGAACCACTGACAGGTGGTAGCATGACAATCCCAGAATCCTTGGAGGGCTCCATCACCTTGACACCTCCCAGATCTCTGCCAGCTTTTTCCTAGAGCTTCAGAGGCTGAGAGCTCTGGGCCTGTAGTGAGCTAGAGATGGCTGCCAAACAGCACAGAATACAAAAGCCACATCACTCTGCTGCTCAGCAATTAGCTACACTTCCCATCTTCCTGCTACTGATTGTGAAAATACAAATGAAATTAGTCAATATAATCACTCAAGATTTAGTGACATGACAGACCACCCCAAGGCTTCAGGGGGATCCCCTGTGCCTTGGGCAGGGAGGGAGGAATAGTAGTCAGATCCCCCAGTTTGTAAGGACCTGGGGGTCACCAAGTCCTTGAGCAAAATGCCATTTGGGAATCTTCTTCTTGGGAGAGCTGTTCTGTTGGGATAGCTTGGCTTTTTGGAAGCCAGGGATGTCTTCCAAGCCAAGGCAACAGTGGCTGTCACTGCTGCTTTTAATTTACCCTTTGTCTGAGAAGAAATCCCTTGGCTGGGGGCCACAGAATGCACCAGGTCAATGAATCTCTAGATTCCACCAAGACACTAAAGGCCCAGTAGGCCCTTGCATTAAAGTCCAAACCTTTTTCAGATTGAAAGATACCTTTGCCATCATTGAGGAGGAATCTAACTTGTGCTCACCCCTAACCCACCAACCCCACTGAAACTCATTCTTGGAGTTCTACAAGGGCAACAGATTGGAGTAGGAAGGGCCCATAGAGATTGTTGTCATGCAGATTGGATGAAATGACCTGTGACATCAATCTCTGAAACTCCATTATCACTCTTGTTCTTGTAACTTACACTGTTCTTATAAGGAGTTTTATTTTCTCTTATTGAAGTCTACCTGTAGTACAGTTAGTGATGTCATAACATGCCACCCCCCCTCCAAAAAAAAGGATATAAGTTCCTTGAGGGCAGAAGTGATTTTCCCCCCCAAATCTTTATATATTTACCACTGAGCATGACAACTCACTTGTATCAGGTACTCAGTAATTTTGAAAAAAATAATTACAGAATCACATAATGTTAGAACTGGATGGGAGCTTAGAGGTCATCTAGGACAATTCTCTCAATTTATAAGTGAGGAAACTGAACTAATGTCGAGTTGTTTGTCCAAGGCCAGATGGCTATTAAGGAATAGAGATGGGACTTGGATTCAAGAGAAACAAGACTTCATGGAATCATGTCCCAGTTTCTCAGGATTCCAGGAGATCAAAGAAAGGCCAATGCCAGTGTTAGCCATGTCACACCCCAAACCCAAGAACCTGAGGAGAATCTTTCCAGTAACAGTGAAATGCTTTCCTAAAAGCCTCTGAGCTGATTCTTCAGAGACCCATGGTCTCCCAAATCACTGGCTACTTGGATGGATCATCCTTGGGGACTGCAGATGTCCTGGAAGAATGCCAGTGCTGAGACTTCTTTTCAGGGGCATTCAAGAACACCAGACTCTCTGTGCAAAGCCATAAATACACTTAATCCAGGACCCACATTCCCACCATTTTTAGTTGTACTCTTCAATCTAGTGATACTGGTCACCTTGCTGTTCCCTCATATAAGAGAGTCTCCAGAATCCAGGCATTTTTACTGACTGTCCCTGATGCCTGAAGTCCTTTCCCTTCTCACCTCTGTCTCCTAGCTTCCTTCAAGTCCCAGTTAAAATCCCAGCTTATTATAAGAAGTCTTTCCTAGTCCTCTTTAATAGTAATACCTCCCTTCTGCTAATTACTTCCAATTTATTTTGTATTTATCTTGTTTCTACATCATCATTTACCTGTTGCATCCCCCAGGATATTGTGAACTCATTGAGAAGGGAACTTTTTTTGTCTTTCCTTCTTTCTTCTCCCCTTCCTCTTTCTTGACACAATTCCCAACATACAGTAGGCACTTAATAAATGCTTGCTGAATGACTGAATGCAGATACCCCTACGCTAATGGGTTTTTTAAATCAATAGGTTACAAATGGAGTCTAGTATATCAATAAGGGGGAAAAGAAAAAGGATACTGAGTCCATTTTGACTCCTGAGAATATCAATACTATGTAGAATCTTTAGTCCCAAAGTTTAAGTTCAGAATGTTACAATAATAACTATATTAAGATTGTTTTCCTTGCAAAGTCCTATCACCCCATCAGGTCATTTTCTCTTCACAAAATTTTCATTAGAAGAAAGGAGAAATCAAGGCCCAAAGATGTAAAGAGACATTCCCAAGTATACACCCCTCATTTCCTCATTTTATAGATAAGAAAAATGAGACCAAAAAACACGTGACTTGCCCAAGGTCACCAACAAAACAAAACAAAACAACCCCCCCAAAAAAACAAAACAAAACAAAACATCGTAAGTAAAAAAACTGAGATTTAAACCCAGGTCTTTTTATTTCAGGAAATCCAATATTTCTGCCACTACTCCATGGTACCTCTCTCAGAACTCTTTTTTTTAGCTCACCTCACCCTGAGAAGGCTTTTACTTTTAGTGTTTTAATGTTCTCTCTTCTTCATTGCTGCCTCTTATATACAGTGATCTCAGTTTTATTTGGCCTTTGTGTTTTTCTTCAATCTATAAAACCCAGGTAAAGATAAAGTGATCTTAAACTAGAACTGAATATTAAATATTTTGGGGGGGGAGCAGGTTTAAAAATGGACTAAAATCCCATTTATTTGGAATTCAGGTTTCTAACAACCTCAATTCTCCAGAACATGGCTGCAAAATAAGGAAATAAAAAAAATCTTCTTAGCAACCAAAATAGACATTACAAAACTCCAGCAAACACATGTATTTTATTTCATAGGAAAAGCCCTTTGATTCTCACCTATCAGCCTGTTAACTCTTATTTAGTACACAATACTAACAAGTTTGCTTGCCCATCTTGCAACAGATTAGAAGCAGCAAATTAGAAAGCTTCCCCAGCTGGATTCATCCTTGAGCCCCAGGAATAAGGCACATGAAAGCACCTTGGGGTTATGAGCTAGAGATTTGGGGATGGGCTCCTCCAAGAAGGAGAAATAGCCCTTACTTACTTTTTTTGTCTTAACTGTAGAGGCACAACAATCACCCCCATCATAGTTGCAGAAGGCTCGGTTGTTGATGGCATCACAGTAGTTATCTCCCATGAAAGGCTATTGAAAGGAAGACAAAAAATTGAAAAGGGTCCTCAAGGTACTGCAGGCCGACTTGGGCAGCCATATCATGGAGTTGTCTTGTGCTGGGGTTATAGCCTTCTCTCCTTGGTATCAAAGCACCTGAGGTTCCCCAAATAAAGGCAAATGCCTTAGAGCATTGGGCCAAGGTTCCCAGTCAGCTCAAGAAGAACTGGAAGTAAATGGTTCCTTCTTCCTGTGTGCATATAACTGTCCTTTCACAGTTTCTCCACCTCTACCACTAACAGGGAGCTGAGCCTCTTACAGGCTTACCCACTACCTATGGGACAGGCAAGGTTTCAGAACCAAGAGTGTTCCTGAGGGGGTCTTCAAGGTCTTTCTTACAGACAAAGTGGATCAGACCCACCCAAACTTTGCCGTATCAGCCAATGCCTCTGGGCCCTGCACCAGCATGTGGAGGAAGGAGGTCTCAGTTATACCTGTGGACTGTATGTGAGTGTGTAGAGGAAGGGAAGTCAAAGAAAGGGAAGGAGGAAGTGAAGTGGCCCATTAATCGGATCCAAGGTCAGCTAAACAGTGGGAGAAGGTAGTGGGAAGGCTTGCAGCCTCCTGAAAAGTCATCATCCTGCCTCTGTTTCTCCTTCCTATTATCTGCCTTATTTCAACAGGAGATGCTCCTGGAATCTTTACTCCAGATAGAAGCTACTGCTACCAGGTTAGTAATGTCAGGGCCAAGTAGGAGAAGCAAAGACAGGTGACATCAGTAAGTCAGGCAATAGTAGCTGAGCAGTTTTATAGCTTAACTACATCTGAAGACTTAGCAAATAGGCCTTTGAAAAGTGAGGAAATGGGGGCGGCCCCAGAGTTAGGATGACCCGGGATTGGATCCAGCCTCAGAAAATGAGCCCCCACACATAAATAATGACTGGCCGTGTAACCTTGAACAAGTTACTTAACTCCGATTGCTTTTAAAAAAAAAGAAAAAAAGAAAAGTAAAGAAATGGGGTCAGTCAGAAAGAGGGGCTAACTTGAATGACTATCCTTTTCTAGAGATACAGTGAGGCATTTTGGACAGGGCCCAGGACTTGGGGTCAGGAAACCTGAGTCCAAATCCTAGTATCATATACCCCCTAGCTGTGTGGCAAATGATTTAATTACTCTGGGCCTCAGTTTCCTTATCTAGAAAACAGAGATGGAAATAACAATTGATTTCCTTGGCTGACAGGATTATTGTGAAGATTTTTTTTAACTTAAAGTTAAACAGAAATATGACTTGTCATTTTGCAGAGTCCTTCTAGACTGACTCAGATGTCAAGAGAGATGGAAATATATTACATTGAATAAAATGTGAAATACAGAGAAACTGCATCTAGTTGAAAGAAGAGTCAAATAATACAGCAGCTATCTGCTGTCTCCCTATAAGTGGGATAAGTGTCAGAGATAGGAAGGGGAAGCTATTTAGCACACTGACTTGTGAGGCAAAGGAGCTGGGTTCAAATCCCACCTCAGAGATTTACTACTTGTGTAAACTAAAACAAGTCAATGAACTTTCTATATCGCCTTCAGTTTCCTCAGCTATGAAATGAGGAAATTTAAACTAGGTAACACCTGAGGGCCCTTTCAGTTCTAGTTTCTTGTATATCTCTTCTGGTATACAGTCCGTGGAAAGCCAAGGATTCTTCCAGGGAGCAGAAAGATTGGAATCTAGTCAGAAATTACAGGACTCCTACTATAGATCCTGCTCCACACAGGGTACAGATGTAATTGAAGGAACAGGAGAGAACCAGAGGATGAAGGCAGATAACAGATTGGGTTAGTGTGGATGCTGATGCCATCTATCTCTGTACCTCCTCACTGGGAAAATCCTAGCCTTAATAGCAAGGTGTAATGGAAATAGCTCAAGTCTGGTAATAGAACTCCTTGGGCTCTAGACCTAAGCCTGGATCTAGAGACCTTGGTCAAGTCACTTAATTTCTTTGAGCCTCACTTGTTTCATATATAAAACAAGAGGGTTGGATTAGATGACCTCTAAGGTCCCTTAAACTCAACTGTGTTAAAATCCTACATTTTAGGGTTTAGGGTTGATAGATTCAGGGACCTCCGAGGTTTCCTAGTCTAATCTCTCTCACCTCATAGAAGATAAAACTGAGGCCAAGGATGCTTTAGTGACTTGACTAAGGTCACAAGTACTCTCATAGGCAGGATTTGAATCTGAAAAACCTGAGTTCAAATTTGACTTCTGACCTTAACTGGCTCTGTGAACCTCAGTAAGTTACTTAAATTTTATCTGCCGCAGTTTCTTCAACAGCAAAATGAAAATGATAACAGAACCTACCTCAAAGGACATTTGTAGAGTGCTTAGTACGGTACCTGGCCCAGAGAAGTGACCATATACATGTTTATTCCCTCCCCCTTCCCCAGAAGATCCCTTCTACCTCTCACATTCCCTTCCAACTCTAACACTGATTTATATTCTGAGGTCCATTCCAGCTATGTTTTCAGTTCTAACATTAGCTTTAACATTCTAGGTTCTGTGAGCTTCCCTCCCTGTTCTAATGTTTAGAGTGAGCTCATCTAAAGAGGCAGCCTTGATTCCTACAGCTGTATTCGAGATCTCTCTGTGGGTTTTCATAAAGTGGCTAGGCTCTCATTAACCCTGTTGACCCCACTTTTTCCTCCCCCAAATTTCCCAGGGCTTAGTACCACCAGGTTTCTTTTCACCACCTCTCTCTTGGTGTCTAAAGGAAGAACAAGGATTGACCTTTCCCCTAGAAATCTCTCTAAGGAAGGATGAGCTAAGAAACTATTCAGAGCTCAGAGCTCATGCGAGTGTGTGTGAATGGCTGAGTGATAGGAGAACTACTTTATGATTGCATTATTAAGTTTATATTAAAGCAGAGGCACAAGCGCCAATCAATAAGGGCTTCAGTTCCCTTTTCCCCTAAGGAGGCCTGCTTATGACCTAACATATATTAAGAACCAAAAGAAGTGCATGCCGGGACCTATTTTGGGAATGAAAGGCGGTGGTTTGGTAAAAGATCAACCATTTTATCATAATAATAGCCATCCCAATTTTTCTAATACCTGACTATTTACAAATCAACCTGCAGTAGACAGACTACTGGATTTAGAATTAGAGGACTTAGGTTTTTAATATTTGTTTTGCCACTGACAACCAATGTAACTTTGGGTAAATCACTTAACCTCCATGTGTCTGTTCCCTTACCTATAAAAATAAGAATGAGGGAGATGGCCTTTGATACCTTTTCCAGTTCTAAATCTGTGATCTGTCTCTTTTCTGTACAATACCCCTGTATGGGGAGTATAGTTTGCTGTTATTCTCATTTTACAAATAAAGAAACTGAGGCTCAGAAAAGTTGTGACGTGCTTACAGTCAAAAAGTTAGTGAATGGTAGAGGCACTCAGACTTAAAACCAGGTCATCTAACTTGTAGATATAATACTTTCCTCATAATACTATGCTTTTGGGGTTTATATTCTGATACCAGTAAGGAATCAGCTAAAGAAATGACAATGAAGGCCAAATTTGGTGGGGAAAATGTTATGTTAATTCTTTGTGAAAAGATGCCACTTTTAAAAATGTAAATTTTGCCCTTGAATGCCCAGGAATTCAAACAGAGGTTTGTTTGCTTGTAAAACCAACATATCAGGTATATTATGGTTCTATGTGATACATAAATAATATATATTTTATTAAAAGAGAGGAAATAAAAATTATATTGGTTCATACAGTTCTTTCCATCTTTCTTCATATTTGCCATTTTATGGCACCATGCCCTTCCATTGCTATATGAGAATTTAGTCAACTATTACTCCTTTCATTAAAACTTATAAGTTGTTTCCAGATTTGCCCTATGTACGTCAAAGTATCTAAGAATATTTTTATACTGGGGGAAAATCTAGCTTACCTGAAGTAAAATGAACTAGAAATAACTCGTTCCTTCATTTTCAAGGCAAAGAAAGGGCCTCTTAAAGGATGTGGTACTTGGGCTAAGCGTTTCCAAGAGGCTAAGGTGAACAGAGAGAGCATTTTAGGCTTGAGGTACAGCTTGTGAAAAGGTCCTGAGCTGGGAGATGGAGTGTCGTGAATGGGGAGCAATGAGTCAATAAGTCAATGATGAGTACATGAGGGAGAGTAAAGCATTATCACACAGGAAAGATAAGCTAGAGCCAAACACTAAGGGTTTTAAATATAAAAGAGAAGCTTATATTGGACCTTAGCAGTAATAAGGAGTCACTGAAGCTAGGTTTTTGTGACACCACTTGGTCATAATTGCCTTCATACCTCTCTGACAAATCCTTTTCACCATCTTTTGCATCATCTTCATTCATGTTTGTGCCTCCTTCCTGCTATTTTGGAGTCAATCAATAATCTTTTAAGCAGGGGAGTTATGTGGTTATCCCAGTGCTTTAGAAATATCAGTTTGGTGGCTGGGCAAAGGATATGATGGCAAAGAAGTATAAACTAAGAGGATGACCATCACGTGGAAGAATGGACAAATAAATTATGGTATATAAGTGATAAGTGGAATAAAATACTATTGTATTATGAGAAATGACATGGGAAGATACTGAAGAAACCCAGGAAGATTTTTATGAACTGATGCAGAACCACAAGAACAATTTCTACTATAATAGCAACATTGTAAAACACACACACACACACACACACAAAAAAAAACCAAACAAAAACCTTTTGAAAGACTTAAAGTCTGTCATTAGATATTATTCCAGAAGACTCCCACCTCCTAAAAGAAAAGTGGATTAATATGTAGGACAAGATACAGATTTTGGGATATGGAAAATATGGGAATCATTTTGCTTAAAATCTATATTGTTATAAAGGTTGCTTTTTTCCTATTTTTCCCATTGGGAGAAGGAGTGATATAAAGTAAAGAAAATAGATTCTTATTAATTGAAAAAAAATTGAAGAAAAACAAAGAGAAGGGGAGGGAAGAATGATTGAAGAGGTAAGCTTCTGGAAGAAAAGGGAGGAGATGAAACCAAGGATACAATTAGGGAGCCCAGTCTTGGCGAGAAGAAGAAGAAACTTCTGCATTAGAGACTGGAGTAAAGAAGAAAAGAACAGATGATGATGCTGACGTGATTTGAAGTATGGGATTAGGGAGGACAGGGAGCTCCTCTGACCATATCCGTAAATCTTTGGGGTATACATTCTCAGTTCCTTTAACTAACCCCCATACTTCATGAACTCAAGAACCTTTTTCCATACCAGCTACCCTCCCCTAGAAATGTTTCAGTTTAAAAATGCCCTTCTGTGGTGCAGTGAGTAGAGCACCGGCCCTAGAGTCAGGAGTACTTGAGTTCAAATCCAGTCTCAGACACTTAACACTTTACTAGCTGTGTGACCTTGGGCAAGTCACTTAACCCAAACTGCCCTGCCCTCCCCCCCTCCAAAAAGAAAAAAACACTAATAAAAATAAAAATGCCCTTCTAAAATGTGGCACTGAGAACTGATTGTGATATTCCCAATGTGGTCTGACTATCCCCAACTTATTTCTGGGAGCTCTGAGCCTTGTCCTGAAGCCTAAGGTCACACTGATTTTCTTGTATGTCACTTAACATTCTTGTTTTACATTAAACTTTTGAATCACTTCAAACACCAACGTGACTTTTTCAAGTAAGCCTCTGTCTAAGCATGGCTACCCAGCCTTGTATTTGTGAAGTGAAGGCTACTCAGCTCTCACTCAGAAAAGCTGAATATCTTAAAGCTGTCTAGGGGTACTGGTCAAGAGATATGGGGTAAGTTTTAAAAAATAAAAGAAACAAAAAATCAGACTCCAGGAATTCCAGACTGGTTTGTCTGGCTCTGTTGGGACAGGGGTCCAGTCACTCTCATTTGCCTGCTGACTTTGTCTCTCAGTGCAGGGCCACCACATTCTAAGCACATAGCACAGGGATGGGGGAGGAAAAGAGCAGTATCCTCTTATCCCCGTGCCAGGGAGATAACAATCAGAGCATGGTCAGGTGAGGGCCTCCCTGAGGCCACTAGTGCTGAGTCAAAGGAGAGATTGAATTCTGCTGTCAAATTGTCCACTTAAACTGCTGATTGAGCAGGCTCTTTAGCAAGGGGGTGACAGGGAAGGGAACAATAGCATTTGGATAATTCTGGCTTTTTCCTGAAATGCTGGACTAGTCATAGTTGCTGGAGGGGATACCAGGTGACTCTTTGCCTGGTTATTTTCATTTCTGTACCACAGTGGATAGCAGGAGCAGGGAAGGGGTTGAGCAAAAATTGATGACAGAAGCTCGAGATCTGGGCTCTGGCCCTGAGATGTCATGGGGCATCCCTCTGGAGAATGCAGTGCTGTATATTTTTATATCATCTCAGAAGTTTGAGTTAAAAGGGTCCTTTAGGTAATATTTTTCATAGTGAGGAAGGTATCTCATATGAACAGAACTTTAAGGTTTACAAAGCACTTTGCTCACAAAACCCTGTGAGGTTAGTGGACCATGTTGTTGCATTCTTTCCATTTTTTAAAATGAGGGAAATGAAGTCTAGAAAGGCTAAGTGACTTGCCAAGCATCACACATTTACTAAGTAGCTGAGGAAGGGTTTGAATCCTGGTCCTACTGACTATAAGTGCATTCCTCTGACCTCTACACAAAGCTGCCTGTGAATCCAAATCCAGTGAACTTCCCCACTACGGTAGCAGTGGCATTCAGAGGTAGCATCTATAATTTTCTCTTGATAGTATAGGAAGAGCATTTGAATGTGGCCTTATGGCCATCTCTACACACTGTCTATCTAGAAAGGGTGAGGGAGTGAGTAGTAAAATCCTCCAAAGAGAGCCTCACACCATTCCTTCCTATGAAGGAGTTCATTGGCCAAATAACAATGGCTATGATTGGCCAAAAGAGAGCCTCCAGAGAGACACAAGTTGACTCACACTTGTTTATCCTAATGAGTCATCATATACATCAAAGAATTTTGGAACATGGTGTGATAAGGGTTGGTCAGAGTCTTCAGAGATGTTAACTGGAAGTGGCAGAAGGAATTCTAGACTGATGCATTTGGAGACAGTCATCCTGTGTCTTGTACCAAGGCAGAGATGATACAACTAGCTTTTTTGATAGGATTTTGTGAAAAGTGATTTCTCCCTTGAAAGAATCACAGTCTCTACTTCTTACACTGATTAGCCCAATAGCCTCTCTGTGTAGAAACTCAGGTCAACATTCACATTTGTCTTGAAGGAATACTTCTAGTCATCTTATTTCTTCAAAGTGGTAGAAGAATTATACCTTCCCTCGTTTGCAATATTTTGGGGGTTTTGCAGATTATCATCAGCAACCTGTCCCCTAGACAATTAAGACATTAACCTACCCAGTGTGTCTGGATCATCCAGCCAGCCACAGATGCCTGGAGTGACAGATCAAATGGGGATCCACTGGATAGAACAAGTAATTCTGTTTCTGTCCAGTGACAAAAACAAATAAACCAGAGACAGATCTCCTGAAGGTATCAGGTCAGTCCTTTTAAAGTTGCCAAGGATCTGATGATCCCAGCAAGAGAGGAGTTACATGTGATTATGTTCAATTAATAGTGAGATTATCTAAATTGCCAAAAGAACCTCTGCTTCCCTTCATAAATCTCTCTCCATCAAGGACCACAGCCTTTGTCGGAGAACATTCATCCTTCAGTAAATGTCTTCAAAGGGGATTAACAAAACAAATAACTATTAGGACAGACATACTATGCATGTTTAATTTTTGTACCTCAAGGATCCAAAGGGGTCAGCGTAGAGAAGCCTAGAATCAGGGAATCGTAGAGTTGAAATAGGCTTTGAAGGTCACTAGTACAACTTCTTACTACCCTCCCTGACAAGAAGTCATTCAAATTCTGCTCGAGTATATCCAATGACAGGAATTTCCCTACCCCATAAAACAACCCGTCCACTCCTGGATAGCTCTAGATGTTCAAAAGTTCCTTAAGTTGAGCCAGCATCTGCCTCCCTATCACTTCAGTTCATTGGCATTAATTCTTCATTCTGCAGTCGCATAGATTAAGTAGGTTTCCTTTTCTACATGAGAGAGCTGCAAATATTTGAAGAAGTTTGTTATTATTGCTGTTGTTTGTCCTTTTTCTCAAAAAGACCATTTGAAGAGGCATGAGTCTGGGAATCCCCCCTCATGTGAAGATAAGTGATAAGATCATAGCAATCAAGCTCAAAGAGTCTCAGAGGCCATCTATCCTAACTTTCCTGTTTTATGAAAAAGAGAAGTTAAATGACTTGTAGCTAGGTAAGAGAGGCAACAGGGTACAGCAGTGGATATAGCCTGGACCTGGAGTCAGGAAGACCGGAATTTGAATCCTGCCTCAAATACTTACTAGCTTTGTGACCCTAGACAAGTCACTTAACCTCTGTCTGCCTATGTTTTCTCATCCGTAAAGAAGGGATAATAATAGCACCTACCTCCTGAAGTTGTGAGGATAAGATGAGATATTTATAAAGCACTTTGTAGACCTTAGAATGCCATGTAAATGGTAGTTATTTTTGCCCAAGGTTGCACAGGTAGCAAGTGGTCGATCTGGAATTCAAATCTGGATGGCTTGATTCCAAATCCCTTGCTCTTTTTAGAAAGATTTCTGTTTGGAGAACTAGAGAGAGGTTTGTTTGGTTGGTTTTTTTCCTGAGATACTTACCTCACAGCCTTTTACACAGTGAATCAGAGACGGGTGAGGGTACCACTTGAGTCCAGCGGTGCAAACGACTCTCTGAAGGCAAAGGGGCAGAGAGAGACACACACAAGAGAATTCAGATGAGGTACCCTTCTGTGAGACTGGACCATTTTCAACCCCCTGAACTTCTCTTGGAATCTCCAAGGCACAGTCTCCCTCCTGGCATTTACTTGATGCATTAGCCCAGACGCTTGCAATAACAAAAATCTTAAGATTAAACTAATATTTGTGGTTCACTCAATGTGTCATAATTCTATATTTCACTCATAAAAGTGAGGGCAGCCCAGGAGAGAGAGAAAGAGAGGGGTTTTTTGTTTTGTTTTGTTTTTGCTTTTTTTTTTAACCAAAGGCCCAGACACTAAGTAATACAGAAACAGAATCAGAAATGTTTTCCAACAGGTTCAGTATTGTTGCCCAACAAATTTAGTTCAATGTGCTGATTAGTTTGGAATTAAGGGAAGAAGTAGTAGTAGTAGTAGTAGCAGCAGCAGCAGCATATGTGTATGTGTGTGTATGTGTGGATCCCAGCTGTAGGAGGCCATATGTGTATATATACACATATTCTGTACATATATGTGAAGAGATACATATCAACACATATGAAGACAGACAGATGTGTGAATGTGAGGGGCACCTGAAACCAGGCCTTCTTATTTCTGAAGTCATCCACTATGCTACGCTTCTTTCAACTATTAATATCATGCCTTCTCAGATTATCTTCCATTTTTCTCTGTATATATCTTGTATATGTCTAGTTTTGGTCTCCCCTGTTAGAATGTAAGTTCCTTGAAGTCAGGGACTATTTGTGTCCTTGTATTTCCAGAGTTTAGTGGTGCCTGGTACGCACAAAATACTTAATAAATGCTTGTTGACTGACTGATTCAGAGTTCCCTAAATTATATATTAAGTATGTCACAGATTTAATCCCTTCCCTGTGTTTTCTTCTGTTTATTATCACCATCATGGACCAATACATTCCCATCTCACTCTACCACCCCCAACACATACATACAGAGTTAAACACCCTTAAACACCTCTGAAACAACGAAAAAGAAAAAATAAGCAAAGCCAACCAAAACATCTACCAAGTCTGACATTACATGCAGCATCCTATACTGAGTGCATCATCTTAAAAGAGATTATTAATAATAAGAAAATGCCAAACTTTCCCAAGGTGTATTAGTGGAAAATGTACTGAAATTGGAGTTTTTAAAGCTAAATTTTAATCTAGGATCTTCCACTTCCAATCTGTATCACTTTAGGTAAGACCCATATCTCTAGACCCTGGTTTCCTTACCAGTAAAATGATGTGGTTGGATTGGATGACCTTGCAGGAGCCTCCCAGTCCTAAATCTATGATCCTACAAACCACTAATCTCTGAGCCCCAGTTATAAAATAATGAAGTTTAACTAGAGCATCTCTAAGGTTTCTTGTACCTCTAAATTCTATTTCTCAAGTTGTCATGGTAAAAAAAAAAAACAATCTAGGACCTCTTTTTTTCTGACTCTCTTCATTCCCATGACTCCAATTCAGTCCTTCTTTCCTTTAAATCAAAAAGTGTTGAGGAAAATTGCCTACTTTCACTCTATAGAAAACAATGATGGGGCATTAATCACATTTCAGGACAAGTACTTGTAGGGGCTAGAAGGGGGCATTTGCTAATAGTTCAAGACTTCAAAAACACAGGGATTAATATCAAGTGGGGACTTGATGGCCCCTGCCCCTCCCCCTGTTTATTTGAGGGCTAATTTAATCCGTCTGCAAGAGAACTCCAGTGTGTTTTTACAGTTTCTGTCATTTGAGGTTTACCTGACGTGGGTTCAGAAAAAGGACTTTTATACTATCTACATGGGGCTGTTTATCTTTCCGACACTCTTGGATTTTCCACTATTACTCAGGCTCCATGTGCCCCACCTGTCTCACTACAGGGCCTGTCTGTGTGCAGGGGGAAAACGGGAAAAGGGACAGATGGAGAAAGGGTGGGGAGTTAAGAAGGGGAAGGCAGGGTTGTTTATCCCACAAGCAAGGGAGACCGCAGAGCAGGCCCCTCAAACGTCAGCTAGTCTAGCTACGCTCTTGGTGCTGTAGACAGACATCTGGAATACCACCAGAGGCAGCGAGAACACTTCTGTTTATTGCCCTAGGCACTCATACCCCCTCTCCTGTGAACTGTCCTCCAGCACTTTTTATTTATTGCTTGGAAACAAACGTGTGGAAGAAGGTGGGCCAAAGGAAGTAGATAATGCAGGGGAAGTCAAGAACCAAGGAAAACCGGGTTCCTGGTTGAGGCAAAGGAAATTGAGGGGCATGGAAGGAAAGGTAACTGAGCTGGAAGGAAGGGGACCCAGATTCTAGTTTCAGTTCTATTAATTCACTGTCTGCCTTATATCTTTTAGTATTTTTATGTCTAGTCTCTCCCATTTGACTATAGGTTTCTTGAGGACAGGGACCATATCTTATATATCCTTCCCACATTCTCTAGCAGAGATAACATCATAGGTATTCAATAAACATTTATTGAATGTCTTGTTGAATAAAGGAATGAATGAATAAAGCTATTTCTAGGACATTTTCATTTCTTCAGGCAAGAAAACCCCTATTTAGCTGAACTCACAGATATAGGATCATTGGTACAACAAACCTGTATGAGGCTGAAACACAGGACACATTGCTTGGGAGTCAGGGCAGGCTTGGTGATTTCTAATCTGCTAAATCAAAGTACTAAAGCCACTCAGATGTCAGACCACTTGAGTTTCCATTAAAATATGATTATAGATGTGAAAATATGTTTAATATCAATGTATATGTAGAGCCTATATCAGATTGCATAGTTTGGGGGTGGGGGAAAGGGAAGAAAATTTGGAACTCAAAATCTTATGGAAGTGAATGTTGAAAACTAGAAATTAATTACAAATATGATTATAGAATCTTAAATTGAAGCTAGAAGGAATATTAAAACATGGAATATTAGAACATAGAATATCCAAACCACAAGGGACCATGTAAGACTATAGATTACAAATCATTAGAGCAGGCCAGGAGGTCTAATTAGTCCAGCTTCCTCATTTTACAGATGTGAAAATTGAGGCCCGTGAAGGCTGTGACCAACGAAATCTGCAGCCCAAAGAAGTGAGCTAACTTGTCTAAGCTTATACAACCAGCTAGTGATCAAGTGAAACCAGAGCCAGAACCTGGGTGTTCCAGGGTTAGCCTTTTCTCTACAATATCTATCCCCATAAGCCCTTCCTCACCTTGAGAATTGTACCAACTCAGAGCAACTGGAGAGAAATTCATTTCCTAATTTGCCATTATGTTGAGATTATAGCTTCATCAAATAGTAGTGGAATAACTTGGCCCTGGGATATTCTAAGGAACACTTTGGACTGAAAATGGCCCCAATTCTGTATTTTCACAACAGGGGAGGCAAGGGCATAGTACAGACCCATATTTTCCACTGTATTCCTGGAAATCATCAATCTCCTCTCTCACCCTCCTCCCCCCATCCCCTTTTCTACCACTTTTTTTTCTTCCTTCTGGCTAATGAGGCCCCCAGGGACCTATGGAGGTCTAAAACTCGTTACGACTCCCTGTGAACACTGGTATCAATAAAGGAGGGCAGACCCTGAGAACTGGGTGGGGGCTGGGGTAGAGGGGGTGAAACTCAAGGCTTTCAAAGCCTTGGTTTTATTTTGTTCTAAAATTACAACAAATCTCTTTAATTCTTAGAGCTCCAAGAGGGGCCCATTTGGTAGAGATAAGGGTTGGGGAGGGGGAGGGCAGGATTTCCAAGGAAGCTGACACAGGCCTGGCCTGGTCAGTAATATAATCAGAGTCTGGAGCAAAAGAGATACTCATGAGACTAAAAAATTGTTGTTATATTCTGGGGCGGGGGGAGACAGAGGCTACTTCAGGAAATGCTGCCTATATGTATAGTCAGTGCACAGGCACATACATACACATGTGTATTTCTGTGTGTGTATGCAAACAAATGAGCTAAGGGCAGTGAGGGCACATAAAGACACATAAGCTTTCAGGTATGTGGGGTGATGAGAACAGGAAGAGGGATGAAGCTCAGTAAATGAATACCTTAGCTTTGGAGTACAGTAATGAGGAGCTATGTGTTTGTCTGGGAGTTCACATGTATGTCTGTGTCATATGATGACAGAGGAAAGATGGCCAGGAGGGGGAGAGAGAGAAATGGTAAAGAAGGAAGTCAATTAGGTAGGGAGAAAAAAATGAGACTGGGAGAGAGAGGGGGAAAAGAGGCGCATTAAGAGAGGAGAGGGGGAAAAATGCCTAGGCCAGTAGATGATGTGCTGAGTAAGGCATCTGAATTAGTCACCTCAGCTTGTTTGAGAAATGGGACACCTTCTGTATCGGGTTTTCTGTCTATCCACAAGGAGAATCTGCATTGAGCAGAAAGCAATTCCCATGCCAGAGGCTCACAACCTCACTCTTATAGCCAGAAAAAAGTGAGAATAAATGAGAACGTGAAACCATAGGCCCCCATGCCCTACTCCATTCCCTTAGTGCAGAGTTGGAAGGCAAAGGCCCAAATCCCATGACACTCTGCGGTAGTTCTCTAGCCCGGATCCCTATAGATACAAGCTTAGAGGTTGGAGGGAGGGATACTGGTAGATGAGCAGCCTCATCTCAGCTCTTGGGCCTAGACTGAGTTACGCAGAGGTGGGTATACTTGGAAGCTCCAAAGTTGAATCCTTTAGAAGGGCAGAGGCAAGAGCTCTTTCCCCCAGATTTTCTCTTATTTAGGGACTATATCAAATCAATAGGCATTCATCACTCTGTGCCAGCCCAATGTTATGTACTGGGAAGGATGCTATTTTTTGTTAGTGTATATAATAACCTTTTTCCTTCTAGAAGTTTATAGAGAATCAGAGAATATAAGAGCTGAATGATAAAACACAGAATGTTCAAACACAGAATGTTAGGGTTGGAGAAACTCAGAAAATAGAATGTTTGAACATAGAACATTAGAGCTGGAAGGGAATTTAAAACATAGAACGTTAGAATATAGAGTATAGGATGTGAGATCTGGAAGGTACAAAACTTATCTAATCCAAGCCCTACATCAGAAAAGGGAAGAGCACAGACTAGACTCCAGGACTCCCAGGGCAGTATCTCACTAGACAGCAGCATATAATTTTTCATTTTGCTCTTCTGCTCAGAGAGCTAAGCTCCAGATCTGGCCTCCTGCTAATGAACCCAGGAAGTCAAGGGGTGGAGAAGGTTAGAAGCTGAGAGTCACTCACCTCCACTCGAGTAGGGTTCATCCAGTGGGGGATGTCCCGTATAGTCATGTTCACAGGCAGAATGATGGATTCGCTGTTATGGTCCAAGCATGAGGTGGCACACTCCGCTCCTGAGCAGCCGGCCGGGCAGAAGAGGAGAGAAGAAGCAGAGAAAGGAGCAGGTTAGGGCTCTTGCCATCTCATCAGTCATCATAAGAGTGCACATAGGCTCCCCTTTCTTTCTGGCAGCACAATTCCTGTGGTGAGCCACAACAGGGCCCTTTACCACTCCATGGGGAGATGAACCTTATGGCTCCACCCCACAAGGGTTCTGACCACCACGCCCACAGTGTGAACATGATGATCAAAGACACTTTTCTTGTGGGATCTCCAAGTAGCACAAATGGGCTGCTGTCTGAACTGAATACCCCTAGGGCGACAAGGTAGATGGGGGCAGGGAAAGTGGCACACTGTCTCCCACAGAGCAGTGGGAGGAAAACTCTTGCCCTTCCCTTGAGGAAGGCCCTGTCAGTCATGGGATCACAAAATCACAAAATCTGGAAGGGACTTTAAAATAAATGAAAAACACTTAAATAGCACTTTAAGGTTTGCCAAGAACTTTGCAAATATGGTCTCATTTTAGCTGCACAAGAAACCTGGAATATAGGTGTTATCATCCCCATTCTATAGATGAGGAAACTGAAGCAGTCATCAAGATTAAGTGACTTGCCCAGGATCATACAGTTAGGGAATGTCTGAGGTAGGATTGAACCTCAGGTTCTTCCAAATTCAACATTCTATCCATTGTATCACCCAGTTATTTCTAGGCTAACCTGTTCCCAATTTGAATCACTTCCTCAATATCCCCAACAAGGGGTCATCCAGACTTGGAGTGAAGGAAGATCTCTAGTTGGGGGAAAATCCATCCCAAGGCAGCCCATTATACTTTTGAACAAATCTATTTGTTGTGAAGTTTGTTTGTTTTTCTTTACATTGAATCAAATGTTTATCAATTGATTTATTATAATCTGACTAGGCTAGGTGACACAGTGGATAGAACACCAGGTCTGTAGTCAGGAAGCCTTATCTTCCTGAGCTCAAATGCTGACCCCAGACCAGACTATGTGACCCTGATAGCTATGTGACCCTGGACAAGTCACTTAACCTTGTTTGCGTCATCTGTAAAATGAGCTGGAGAAGGAAATGGCAAACCACTTGTGTGTCTTTGCCAAGAAAACCCTAAATGTTTTTTGTTTTTTTTTCTTATAATAACTCAGGCTTACCTCCTGGTGAACATTTTTACTATAGTATTTCTTTTCTTGTATTTCTTCAAGACAACAAAAAAAGGAAAATAATGACAATAGTCCCAAAGTAATGCACAATTTGTTTGTTTACAACTGCAAAGATTCTTCTTGTTGAGCTCTTTGTTTCAGCAGTAGGTGAAGGGAAAAAATCTTGCCCTTCTGAAATTCTGAGAGGGAGATGTAGGGGTGTCTGAGTTAGTATGGGTTGGATATGCTATCATGGTAACTCTTCCAAGGTTAGAGTACATGAAGCCAGACACAACTGAACAACAACAACAACAAATCTGCCATTTTGTAACTCCCACTAGTAAGTAATTTTGCCCTTCTGGAGTCAAGCAGTCCTTCCTCAGGACAGCTCTTCAAAAGTCTCAAGTAAGCTAGCATGTCCACACTTCACTTTCTCTTCTCCATGCTGCTCACGTCCAGTTCCTTCAACTCCTTCTCATGCAAAATAATTTCTCAGTCCCCTCATCCCTAACATCAAACCTATCTGTCCTACAGAATGATCCTCCATATGGGCAAAGTATCACAGAATCAAGAACTGACAAGATCCCTTGGGAGTTTGACTAGTCTGTCTCTCTGTCCTTGGGACCCAATCACACCCAAGAGAGACGCCACCTGATGTTTTTAAATACCTACCTCGATTGCTCATTCAAATGTTTGACATTTCTCATTATCATGAAATGAATCCCCCTCCATTTATAGCCTAAATTCACTATACATTGGTCCACTCTCTGAAGATGAAGTGATGGAAAGCTGATTATCAGCTTCTATAAAAACTCCCATTAACTTCTTGTGGACATGGTTTGAGGTGGAGAGAGAGAGCAGAGAATTCTTTCCACTATGATTCTTTCCACTGGATTGTACGATGCAAGAGCTAGAAGGGACCTTATGCCAGAAAATTTAAGAACTGAAAAAGACTTCATAAAGTTAGGTAGGTTTGAGCTTTACAGAATAGTGATGGAGAGGTTTACCCAGGATCACACAATCAGTTACTATAGGGACAGGATTAGACAGAGGGCTTATGACCAACTTTGTGTTACCTTTTCTAGAATGTTGAATAACATAAATTATCCTAAATATAACAAAGCCCAGGTAGCCTCTACATTATTGGCAGGCTAGAAAAGGTTTAAAAAAAGGAGAATATCTCCACTCCAGGAGATGTTTATTTTGCAGGTGCTTCCAGGTAAGAAGGCCCTCTCTGGTCTGGGATGTGTTATATTGTGGTGTGGTGTGTAGGGTGTATGTGTGTCTGTCTGTCTGTGCCTGTGTTTTGGCTATGAGATGTAACATGGGGAGCCAAGATGGTGGCATAGAAGCAGGAAAACTCCATGCCCTCTTCCCATAACCACCTCAAATACCTATAAAATATGACTCTAAACAAACTTTAGAGCTACAGAACCCACAAAGTGACAGAGAGAAACAAATCTCTCACTGAAGGCAGCCCAGAAGGCAGACAGGAAGGGTCCATTGCAGTGCACTTGGAGCAGAGCCCAGTCCCCCACCCCAGCTTATGGTTTTAGCCCCAGGGCAGCCACAACCAGTTGGGGCTGGAGGGACTTTGGGAGAGTGGATCACTAGCAGCTATGGCAGTTTCCAGAATTATCAACCCATAAATGCCAAAGACAAAGTGAGAGGTCAGTGTGGACTTTGGGAACCGGGGGTCTAGGAGTGTGGTCCAGCCTCTGCCCCTTGGAGGAAGAAGCGGCCAAGGTGGCCACCATGTGGCTACTTCAGAGCTCCTGGCCTGCATATTGTAGGGGGACCAAGTGACCATTTTGAGGGGTAATCGCTCTTGCTTTAACCTGCTTGGATCTGGATTGCTGTCTAGAATGGAGGTTCTAGGGTATGTGACCAGATGCCAGAGCCTGTGGAGGTCTCAGAGAGAGCACCCAACTAATAGCTCCAGAACTGTGAAAACCCCAGCAATTTGGGACAAAGCTCTCTTCTCTGAAAGCAGAGTTCTACTGTGGCAAAAAGCTCAAAAGTCAAGTAATTGACTGTGTCAACATGAGCAAGTAAAGGAAGCAAAGCAAGCACAGCAATCCAACTTTGGATTCCTTTTTTGGGGACAAAAAGAGATGTAACATGATATAGTAGAAGAAAGCACTGACTAGGAGTTAGAAATCCTGGTTTTAAGTCTAGTTGTGTGGCCCTGAGAGACCCTCTGTGCCTCAGTTTCCTCATCTGTAAAATGAGTTGTTGTTATTGTTTTTCTGTTGTGTCCAACACTTTATGGCCCCATTTAGAGTTTCTTGGCAATATACTAAAGTGGTTTGCAATTTCCTTCTCCAGCTCATTCTACAAATGAGGAAACTGAGGCAAACAGGGTTAAGTGACTTGCCTAAGGTCCCACAGCTAGAGGCCAGTTTGAATTCAGGTCTTCCTGACTCCAGGCCTGGCACTTTATCCACTGTGTTACTTTTATGCCTATAAAATGAGTAGGTTATACTAAATGGTCTCTAAATTCTCTTCCAACTTTGACTATTTGTGGATTTTTAAACTGAGAGTATGAACATAAGGCCTTGCATATAAGTGTACAGGGAATGGGGAAAAAATGGAAGGAAAGAAAATAGAGGAAGAAACAGAAGGCAGTGGAGTAGAAAAGGATAGAGGGTTAGGAACAAGGAGGAGAGTCATGTCACAAATAAAATGAGAGAAGAGATTTAAAAGAGAGTCAAAATAAAAAGAAAAACATATTTCAGGCATAAACTATTCGATGTTTTTGCCTTGTTAAGATTCTAGTTCTAAAGGACCTTTTCCAAGGCAGACAGATCCTGAGATGAGAATTAGGGGGTTGTGACTTCTGTTCTCTTGAAAAAGAGGCAGCCTCTTAGAGGTAAACAAAGGTCATCTTATCTCAAGGGTAAAAAGCATTGTCAAATTAGATGTGATACCAGCTCTGTGCCTGCAGATATATTTGTATGCATTCTCTCTCCCTCCAACTCCCTTTCCCTCCCCTCCTCCCGTCCCAGTTAGCTGTTTCTGCTTAAGGAACAGGTCTGCATTGTTTTGATATATGAGTAGTAATTGGCATCATTACAGAGTGGTGATCTCATCCAGGTTCCTGCCTCTCCTCCCCTAGAGAATGGAACGGCAGCAGTTTTCTGATGACTTACGACAGTTTTGAAATTCACTGGAGCCTCAATATTACGCCTCCCCCTGGCCCCAAGGGGCCATGCTGTGGGGCCTTCTCCTGCTTGAGGATGGCTTATAATGAGGTGCCCTGGGTCCTTTAGGAAATGCCTCTCTCTTGGACTCTTGGATGGGGTCCAAGGTGACCTTAGATCAGATTCGCCCTGCACCAGGCACCAAAGAGCTCTTTGGCAAATAGATTTGAGCTGAGGGTTTCAGATCCATAAGAAGCAGGTCCAAGGCCAAGGGAAAGAGTGTAGGGCAGGAGGAGAAATGAGGCTAGAGACTGACTTTCTCTACCTCCTTCTCAGGTTTTTAGATCATAAAAATATTCTTTGGGCAGGGGAAGGGGGTGGGGAGGGGCAGGGCAAAAGAATGAAATGTTGAACATCATGTAAATATTTTTCTTTTCTTTCTCTGAGAAAGAAAATGCCAAACAGGGCAAGAAGCACTGTTATGATGAATATTGTAACAACAACTGCTCATGTTTCTAGAGCATTTGAATATGTACAAAATATTTTCTTCACAAAAAGCCTGTGAGGGAGACAGTGTGAGCACTGTTGTTATTCAGTCATTTCAGTCATGTCTGACTGTGGCCCCATCTGGGGTTTTCTTGGCAAAGATACTGGAGTGATTTGCCATTTCTTTCTCCAGCTCATTCTACAGATGAGGAAACTGAGGCAAACAGGGATAAGTGACTTGACCAGGGTCACACAGATACTAAGTATCTGACGCCAGATTTGAACTCAGGAAGTTGAGTCTTCCTGACTTTGGGCCTTATTCACTGTGCCACCCAGTTGCCCAGTATGAACATTATTCCCCCTTCTTTCTTACCCCAACCTGAACTTTTTACAGATGGAGAAACTGAGGCTCAGAGCTAAGAGTCAGCTATGGGGAGTATGAAGTTTCTGGGAGATTGGGAGATGACCTAAGTTAGAGTGGATCCATGTCCTTGCATGACTGCATATTCTCTTTATCCACATTAAAAGTACTTCCTCTTCTCCAAGTTTTTCATCATCCTCAATGAGTGACTCTACTGTTCATTGCCAATACACAAACAGGAATAGGTTCACTGAATTCAAGCACAGACTGGACGGTCACCTGTCAGGGATGCTAAATCCTGCCCTGGGTGGGAAGTCAGACAAGATTACCTCAAAGTTCTTTTTTACAACCAAAGGTTCTATATGTCTCTTCTCTGAGGCCTAAAGGTTTGGAGATTTGAGGTTGCTAGGCACTTTCCTCATATTAGCCTTGAGAGACAGGTGATACAAATACTATATTCCTTTTACAAACAAGGAAATACACTAAGAGACTTTTAAGTGATGTGCTGAAGGTTGCCATTCAGCTAGTGGCTGAAGTAGGAACCAGAGTGCAGGCCTTTTAATTCTGATTCCTGCATCACTAAACTTTGATATGTCTACATGGGTCTTTCAACCCTATCAGGAAAAAAAAGTAGAAATATGAAGGCTGAGATTTTATATACTTAGGAGGAATCGCAAACACTTGAAAAACTTCAAATGAGAAGCTTTCTAAGACAAAGTGATCCTTTGGATGAGGGAACATTCAAAGGTGTGCCCTGAGGTGCACCAGGATCTATGCTTCTCAAGTATTGGGCCCAATCCCAGGGTATACCACCAGCACCACCATCCCTATCCCATCTCTATTTTAAAGGACCAATTCCACTTAGTTGGAGGGTGGGGCAAGGGAGGGGGAGGGTTTCCACACATATCCACAGCACCACCCCCACCCCTCCACCACCTCATACCTATTTCATAACCACCAGAACACTGCAACTTGAGGTTGCTGTTGAGTTGATCAGGTAGGGAACACTGGCCATGCATCTCTTTGCAGATATGGAATGACCCACTCCAAGTGCCATCCTTTCGGCAATGAATCACATTGCTCCCACGACCCTGAGGGACAGAGTGCAAACAATCAAGCAACAAGCTTTCATTAGGCATCTAGTAAATTCCAGGTGTTACACTAGGTTATGGGGATATGGAGGCAGGAATAAAACAGCCCCTGCCTTTGTGGAGTATTTTTATAGTGTGCCAGAAACTGTTCTAAACATTTTTTATACCTATCTGAGATAGGTGTTCATAGTTATCCCCATTTTACAGTTGAGGAAACTGAGGCAAACAGAGGGTAAGTAATTTACCCAGGGTTAGCTGGAGGTCAAAGCTGATCTTGGATCTCCCTGACTCTCAGCCTATCATTCTATCCCCTGTGCCACCAATAACCAAGAAAGTGAAAGATACAAAGTTTAGATAAAATTTAACCAGTGTCAGCAGCATAGGTTCTAATAGAAAAAATGAGGGTTCACTTGTCCCCTTCATTTTCCATATAGGCTACTCTCTTTATAGAGAGCCAAATAAACTTTATGGGAGTTGTACTTTGAATTTTTCTTAGCCCATCTCCTGTACAAGTATTATTTTTTCCACAAATACAATTGACTGGATTTGTAATAAGTTTCTCTCTGTATAATGTCCTTTACGTTGATCAAACCAACAACCCAGTAAATCCCTTGGGATTTCCTAAGAAGGTGAGGAATGTTTTGCCTTATTTTATACAGGTTGGGGGTGGGGGTGGGGGCAAGGGAGAAGTGGATCCCTGAAAAATTAAATGAGTGACCATTTTTATCTCCATTCCCAACAAATTGCTAATTCATTCAAACTTTCCAATTTCCTAATTTGGGAAAGATTGACCTACCTTGTGTCCCTCCTAGGGTTGGGTGTGGACAACAAAAAGCCTAGTTGGTTAAGTAGAATATTTATTTAGTACCTACTGTACACAGAGAAATAGTGTTAAAGTTTTTTCTTTTTTTTTTTCTTTTTGGAGGGGGAAGGCAGGGCGATCAGGGTTAAGTGACTTGCCCAAGGTCACATGGCTCATAAGTGTGATCAAGTGTCTGAGGCCGCATTTGAACTCAGGTCCTCCCGACTCCAGGGCTGGTGCTCTATACTGCACCGCCTAGCCTCCCCCAATATTAAGTATTGTAAAGAAAATAAAAGTTGAGACAGTAGCAAGAACATGAACATAACAGAGTTGAAACTTCCAAAATATGTAGATATCCTCTTCCCCTTAATGAATGGGAAATTCAGCACAGCTATATACCTAGTAATTTCTTTAGACGGTTTTAAAAGGGTGATCAAAGTTATAGGTTTTAAATTAAACTATGGAATAAAGTTAAAACCAAGATGAAGAAAGAAACAACCATATGACCTAGCTTGGCATCTCCTGTCAGCAGTAATCTTGGCTTCTCCTCCTTGGTAATCTTCAGGCAGAGACTAGAAAACCACTTGACAGGTATGTTATAGTAGCAGTTCCTTCATATACGAGTTGGATTAAATGGCCACTGAGGCCTCTTCCTCTGTGACTCTGTAATTTGAGTTAGGTTGGGAAGGATCATGCCTACCTATGCCATGGAAACATGCTTCCTCTCAAGTCTGTTCTGCTGGCTGCATGAAGCCATTTTATTAACTGAATCTTCCCAGGATGAACATAGTGGAAAAGCAGAAACGTTGGTGACATAGAGAAGCCATAATGATAGCTAACATTTGTATACTGCTTTAATGTTTGCGAGGTATTTTATACAAATTACTTTATTTGAGGTGGTACAGTAGATAGAGAACTAGTCCTATAGTCAAGAGGATCCAAGTTCAAATCTATCCTCAGATATGTACTGACTGTGGGGCCCTGAGTAAGTCACTGAACCCTGTTTGCCTCAGTTTCCTCATTTGTAAAATGAGCAGGAAATGACAAATCCCTCCAGTATCTTTGCCAAGAAAACCCCAAATGAGGTCATGGAGAACTGGACATGACTAGAAAAACACAACAATAACAATCTTATTTGATTCTCACAATTCTATCTGTTACTGTTCCCATTTTATAGATGAGGAAACTGAGATTTGGAGAGTTTAGGTGATTGGTCCAAGGTTATAAAGCTAATTAATGATGGTGTAGAAATTAAACCCATGTCTTTGTTATTTCAGTTCTGCTACTCTGTCTAGTATACCACAGTGCCCCATAGAGCTACACACTACTCGAGTGGACTATGGGATTACAACATTGGCCTGCTAAATAGGAGTGTAGAACTAGCTAGTTGAATGAACATGGATAGGCAAGCATGGGCATGTCTGGGCTTCTGTTTCTTCATCTATAAAAAGGGGACAGTAATAATTATACTACCCATATCACAGTGTTATTGTAAGGAAAAGTCTTTGTAAACTTTTAATGTCTTATTAGAGCGAATAATAGCCATAAAAACAAAATTAGGGTGTTGAATTTGACCTCTAAGGTTCTTTTCAGCTCCAACATTTTATGATTATGATTCTATGATTATAAAACAGCTGAAAGGAAACAGGATTTGAGAAAGGGGGCCTCTTGCTCTAACTCCCACAGGCCAACAGGAGAAGGTCCAGGAAGTATGGTCACTCGGCAGTATTATTAGACGAAATGTGTCTGGCATTGGAGCATAGGGTGGCCTTCCTGAACACACAGCTGCAGGGAACTTCATGGCGTTGAATCCCAAAGGTTCTGTGTGAACTCATGTCGGTTTATATGGGTTCACGCGGGTTCTCTCCTTAAGAGCTCTGAAGCTCAGACATTAGCAAACCCGACTCTCGCTGACCCCCAGCTGGGCCCAAGTCCCCAAGATTCTCCTGGTTTCTCTCAGTAACCAAAAATCGTCCCCAATTTTCCTGGAAACTTGGCTCAGATTTACCCTGAGTTTGGCCCACAGACCTTAAAAGGTTTGCAGACCTCAGCATAATACGGGACAAAGCTGGCCCTGAAATCAAATTTGCAGCAGAGAGACTAAACCCTAACTTGGATTCTACTATGGGAATTTCAAACCAGTATAACTTAAGTGACGACCTGAAAAGTAGATGAAGTGTGTTCCTTGGGATAAGATAATGGAAAGAATTTTCTAGAGAGTGGTTATAGGTCACCAGTAGGTTACTCCTTGACATAGAAACAGCTATTCACACTAGACTCAAAGATTACATAAGAGCTCACATTTCTATAGCACTCTACAATCTATAAAGTGCTTTCTTTACCATGGCCCTGTGAGGAAAGGGGTACACTACAGAGAAGGAAACCAAGTTCACTGAAGTTATGTGATTTGTTTGAGGCAGCTAGGTTCTGAAATAGAGTGTTGGACTTGGAGTCAAAATACCTGAGTTCAAATCCATCCTCAGAAATTTATTATCTGTGTGATCTGGGGCAAGTCACTAAACTTCCATCTACCTCAGTTTCCTAATTTGTAAAGAAGGAATAATAACACCTATGGCCTGGAGTTGTTGTGAGAATAAAGTGAGATAATATTTATAAAGTGCTTTATAAATGCTTGATATTATTATGATTGTTGGTGTTATTGTTCATGGTTGGTAGTAGACAGGAGTAAAACCCAAGTTTCTTGAATTAAGTCTTTCCACCATCCCACACAAGCTCCATAAACTTTCATTTGTAAACCATAAAGAACTATATGAATGCTAATTTTTATTATTACTATAGAATATTGAGGAATAAGGAAAATGGGGCTTCTCTCTCATGAAAGAGAAAATAACAACGACCAAAGGAATCAGGAATCCTGGTTCTGCCACTGACCGGCCATGATACCATGGGGAAATTCATTTATCCTCTCTGAGCTTGATTTCTTCCTCTGGAAAATGAAGCAGTTGGAATAGAGGTTCCCCCTAAATCACTCAGCCTTTCTTCTCAAAATGCTATAATTCCTACCTCTTTAATATATTTTTAAATTTTATCTTGTTAAATATTTCCCAATAACATAAAAAATTAACAATCATTTAAGAAAAAAATTTGTTCCAAATTCTCTCCCTCCTTCCCACCTCTCCCCACTCCTTGAGAAGGCAAGCAATTTGATATCGATTTATATATGAAGTCATACAAAACTTATTTCCATATTATGCCATGATTTTCTAAGCTTCATGGCACTTTCTGGGCAGACCTAAGGGCAATCATACTTCTTTGTGGGCCTTTCAGCAACACAGTTACCACATGACTTCTCCCTCCCCTATATTCTGTCCTCATGCCCCAGTGCCTGCCTATCTGCCTATGGTATTATAAATACACAAAAGTTTCAGCATGAATGGACAACTGGGAAAGGGATGGTGTGTGATGTGTATGTGTATGTGTGTGTGTGTGAGAGAGAGAGAGAGAATATCTGAGGCAGTTGCTAACTATCACTTTTAAAGGTGAAAATACCATTACAGTAAACCTTTTTGTGATTCCTGGAATGGGCTGGATGCATTACAGGATCCCAAATTGCCTTGCCCTCATCCTTCCGGATGGTCTATTGAAAGCTTCTCTTAGGTGAACACTTCCTACACTCCAGTCTGTCAGGTTCTATAGCTGCTGCCTGGTACCAAGCACCCTATGGCTTATAATGGGTACCATGGTCTCTGCTGGCAGGGTAAATTATCTATAATGGAAAGAGCCCTGGGTTTTAAGGTAGAAGAGCAGGTTTCAAAGCACAGTTATCTGCCATTTACTCTTGGGGCCTCAGTTTACTCATCTATATTAAAAAAAAGGGTTAGACTTGATGGGCTCTAGGGTCCTTTCCAGTGTGATCCAAGGTTGGTCCTTCATGATTCCTTGCTAAGGAAGCATGAGTTTCTTGTTTGGGTACAGGTTTGTCTTTCCACATACTATGGCTAGAGGCATATCGCAGGTTTTAATCCTAAAATAATTAATATCATCTTTTTTGGGGGTCAGTTGTAATCAGCATCTCCACCTCCATCCCCACCCTCTTACATATACTTTTGGCCCTATCTATTTTCTGAAACTCTTAGAAATATCTTTGTTTAGGGTATCATTTTCTATGGAAACTATGTGTCATCCTTGGGATATGGATGGAGGAGTGCAAGTTATCCTGAGGAGTACCATGGGTTCTAATAACCATTGAGAACACTTCAAGAGTGTTTTTTGTTTTTGAGTGAAAAACTGATTTCTCCATAGCTTCCAGGTCACCTCTACTTTCATCCCACCGCCATACCCTGAACCATGGTTTATGGCATGTGGCATATATGTCCTTTGTCTCACCACTAGCCTTACTATAATGGAGAGGAATTATGCAGATTTCTTGGAATTTTCCTATCCTAGTCCCTTCCCTTCTCCCCTACCAGATTGGACCACAATAGGTCCCTGCCCAAACTCTACTTAATGGCTGTATTAGGGGCCCTCAAGGCTTAGAGTGAATGTCAATGGTAACTGTTTTTCTTTGGAACAGCAACCCTGAAGTTCTTCCCCTTCCAGATTAATTTTTTTTTTTCCAATTGAAGGGGCCGTCCCCTTGACTCACTTCTTAAAGAGGCCTATTCACTGAAAGGGTGTTGCCTCACTTTAAGTGACTATGTGAAAAGGCCTTAGCCTAAAAGGGCCAGGGTCTCCCAGTGCATCACGAGTCATCTCCAGTCATCCTAATGAATATCTGGTCATTGGATCCAGACGACTCTGGAGGAGAAAGTCAGGCTGGTAACCTTGTACTCCCTCACTCGAATCAAAGTCAACAGCAAGTCATGTCATTATTTCCCTAATGCCATGGTCCTCTTTGAAAATCAAGGACAAACACAACAACCCCAACCCCTACTACAAGTTTTCCACCTTATAATCTGTTGTTCAAGAATCTCAAAGTCTTTTATGACTGTTTAATTTGCAACATACCTTCCTAGTCATAAAATCACAGATTTAGAGCTGGAATGGACCTTAGTGATTAATTTATGGATGAGGAAACTGAGAAATTGAGAGGTAAAATGACTTGGCCAAGGCCATTGAAGTAGTGAGTGCCCAAGCTGATATAAAAACCCAGGTCAATGCTCTTTCTACTACCTCAGGATATCAATCCTATGGATCTCATTTAGGAGTTTTTCTGCTTATTTGTAGGATTATGGATTATCAGCACTGGAAAGGAATTTAGAATTTAATTCAGCAATCATTTACAATGTACCTGTGTACAAAGGGTAATGCCATAGAGTGGAAAGAGTAATGGCTTTGGAGTGAGAGGCCCTGGGTTCGAAATCCAATTCTACAACTTACCTGTGTGACCTTGGTCAAGTCGTTTCAAATCTCAGTGGCCCTAAAACTATAAATCACCAAATTGCATTGGTTGGTGTTGTCTCATAGGGAGTTTCCAATACTATGAAAATCACACATCTCAACCCCACCACCCAAAAATATACAAGGTCCTATACTGGGTGCTAAGGGAATAACAGAAAATTAAAATAACAAGGCAGCCAAGAATAGTCAAGCTGGGAGGCACCTTAAACTATCTAGTCCTACCTCTTCTTTTTACAAAGGAGGAAACATTAAAAGATCTGCCCAAACTCTCACAGACAAGAAGTAACAGAAGCTGAATTCAAACCTATGTGTTCTACCCTACCATTAATGGTCTCCTTTTCCGAGTTCAAACGATTGGGTAAAACAACTTACAACTATGTTCTTGCTACTTTGGAACACCCAAACACTTTTCAGCTTTCTAGAATGCCCTGCCATCCATTGGGGAGGAAGCTGTCAAGTACTTTGAGAGCAGGGATGATAAGTAAGTGAGAGTAAATTCATCGTTGGTGAAGCATCACATGCTCCTGGTGACATATGTGCAGGAAGAATGATAAAGAGCTCAGCTGTGATTAACTAGAGCATCAGAGGAAGATCTGTTTTCTAATCTCACAACCCTCAGTTCCCAGCATGTTAGAACTAGAGATTACTGAGTCTAAAGCCTTCATTTTGTAGATGAGGAAGCTGAAGCCAAGAAGAGAAGTGACCTGCTCAAAGTCACAAAGCTGATTAATGTCAGAGCAAGGAGCCCTGTGCTTTTGCTGACAGCATGATGATGGTACAGAATATACTCATGACATTTGTGATGCACTGTATCAGACTCAAACCTCATCAAAGGATTAGGGGTCATATGTAAAAGTCTCCAAACAAAGCCTGTTGTTTTTAGGGCCTGGGTTGAGACAAGCAGATAGAACCAGAGCCCAGATAATTTACTACATCATACAGGAACCCAGACAAAAAAAGCATGTCTAAGAGAGCCAGCATGGAAGAGTGGATAGACAGCCAATCTTGGAGTCACGATGACTTGGGTTCTAGCCCTGTCTCTGATACATACCAGCTGTGTGACCATAGGCAGGTCACTTGACCTCAAAATGTTCTGGCCAACTCTCTAATACTGTAACTTAGAGATGAGTTGCTAAATCTGAATGAGTAGAGAGAGTTTACACACAGGGAGTTCTGTATAGTAATGAAATCACAGATATGAATTGAACCACAATCAAACCAAACCACAGTCCTAATGGGGAATATGGATAGGTTGGAGCCATAAACAGTTTCAGATGGGATTTACCTGTTCCCTCTGCTCTCTCCTACAATGGGATCAGACAGTGAGAAGTGAGGTTCTAAGCAGTAGAAACCCCAAACCATTCATATGAGAAGCAGTGTTATATGGACAGTGGAAAGAACACTGGATTTGAATGGTAAAGGCCTCTTGTTCAAAGTCTAGCTTTGCTTAGTTCTAGAGCTGGCAGGAACCTTTGAGGCTATCCAGTCCAAACTCTTCCTTTAGAGAGGTCCAGAGTTGTTAAGTGATTTGTTTAAGATTACACAAGTAATCAGTTATGTCAGATGTGGATTTAAACTCAGGTCCTCTAACTCCGACTTCACTGTTCATTCCACTCTACCCTATTGCATCTCATTTACTAGCTGTCAGATTTCTCTGACAGTCTCAGTTTCCTCATGTGTAAAATGATCTCTGAGGTTCATCCTACTTCTGAATCCAATAGGCCTCTAATAAACTTCTTGACAGTTATTTAACAAAGAAAGAAATGGGGCGGGAGGGGGGTGGAGGAAGAAGGAAAAATGCTTGCTTCAGAATTAAGACTTCTAGAATGTTTCATTTAAATACCATTTTTAACACAAGACTGTGGTAAATGTGTGCAATAATGATTATTTCCATTATAATCATATATACATGGTTACTAAGCATGGATTTTTTAAAAATAGTGTGCAGTAAAGCATTTGGAAAAGTTAAAAACACAACGCAATATATCCTGCATGTTTGAAACAAAGCATGTTTCCCCCTATCCAGAATAGAAGAGCTGGCGAGATAGAGGAGACTGCGTTTTGAATGTCCCGTACTATCCTCATGTACTGTGTTTACAGGCAGCGAGAGGGAATCTGAGGTGAATACTAGAATTGGCTCTCAGGTTGTTGGTCTGAGGGTAGAGGAAATTCATTTTCAGTATAACCTCAGAAATGTCAATTGTATTAGAAGCCATTTGGCAAGGAGCACTTCATTCTTTGAACTGACAAGCGATACCCTGCTCTCTTGCTTCCAGGTTCCTGCTCAGATTGCCAAACAGCCCTTCTGTAGTCCTCCGATAAATTTACATTTTCCTCTCTTTAAATACAAGCTGGCCATGAAAGTAACTTGGCAGCCTTCAGACAGACTGGGTTTCAGTTTGATAACATGACCATGGCCAGAATATTATTTGGCCTTGCTGCTACAGCGGCTTGTGTAACACTTACTAACATTTTTTCTGTAAGTAGTATAAAGGGACCATGGCATCCATCCCTTCCTGCCTCTGTCCTTTGCCCCCTTTCTTCCTTCTTGGTATGTACACGTGCCTGTGCCTATAAATACAAATATTCATTGCACTCAAGTATTGTTGAGTTGCATCTACCAGCCAGTCAAATAAAAAGATAAATAAATCTGGATGATTGGTCCACAGAGACCAAATAACCAATTTAAGTGTATTTGAGAAGGGCAGTGGATAGCATACCAGCTATCTGGTATGGAGTCTGGAAAACCTGTGTTCAAATTCGACCTTGGACACCTGACACTTATGGGCCATGTGACCCTGGGCATGTCACTTAACCCCAATTGCCTCACTAAAAAATAATTGTAATAAATGTTTTAAATTAAAAAAAAAAAGTCTGTTTGGGGCTGAGCTAATAGGAATGGGTTAATCCCAACCTTTGAAACCTCCTTTAACTTCAAAAGGAACATAGCATTTTGATTGGATACTTGCTGCTAACTTCAGTTTTGTCTGGTACTGGTATACGGACTAATATAGGCTAGACTCCATGTTTTGTGTGATTTTCTAAAATGTCAATCATTTTATTCTCCTATTCACAGCTGTGTCTCTTTCTATATTGATGAGTCATATGTAGAATCACAAGTGTCCAGAATGATGAACCATCCCCTGAACTCTACCTGTAGTAAGTTATATAAGTCTGAGCACAAAGGTAGTGTGGTAACTAACAGAGGAGGGAACACTAGCTTAGAAGTCAGAAGGACTGCATTTGAATCCTGGCTCTATGCCTTAATATGTGCATGAGTTTGGGCAAATAATTTGCCCTGACGTGGCCTCAGTTAATTCATCTGAAAAATGAGGGGAGAGAGATCAGGAAAGATGACTGCTAATATCTCTTCCAGTCCTACATTTATGATCTTATGGTAAGATACATTTTGGCATCTTACCCAAGTCACTACCTCCAAATTAAGCAGGAAATGTACTTCCTGAAACTAAGCACCAGCTTAGCGGGCTAATAGACAGCATTCTACTCTGCCATGAAGCAGATTCAAACTATTTGTGAATTTTTGTTTCCTACAAAGCCAAACAACGCGATATTTTACTTTGTCACCTCTACTGTGAGATCCACAGCTGTAAGCCCTTTGGCAAATCACTTCACTCCTATCACCAATAATTGCTTCCTCTGGTAAAAAAAAAAAAAGGTGGATGTTTGACCAAGATGATCTATAAAGTGTTTTTTTTTTACTCTAGAATCTATGATTTCAGCTTTTTATACTTAGGAGCGGAAACACTTGGTTACTTCTTATTAGAAATATAGCGTCATAATGCTCATGAGTTCTTAAATGTTTCATATTTCCCCCACTGATCCAAAGTCATTTTATAGTGAGGTTGCACTACTATGGTATGATACTCCTACCTTGCAGAATTACAGATTTTTCTTTGGGCTCTAACCTCAGGCACTAGTGAGCTTTAGTTTCCACACAGGTAAAATGGGAGATGGGGAGAATGTTGGGCTATCTGACTTCTAAAACTCTATAATCTTCATCTTCAAGATAGGGACAGTAATACTTTATTAAGGCTACCTGATCCACAGGGGTGGATTAAGGATCAAGTGAAAAATGTATCTGAAAAAATTAAAAATTCTATAGAATCTTTCTAAACTGAGGGGATACCATCAATTGGGGAATGGCTGAACAAGTTGTGTATATGACTGTGATAGAATACTATTATGTTATAAGAAATGACAAGCAGGATAATCTCAGAAAAAAACCTGAAAAAAACTTATATGAACAGATGGAAAGTGAAGTGAGTAGAACCAGAAGAATATCATATACAATATCAGCAATATTGTACAATGATCAACTGTGAATGACTTGGCTATTCTCAGCAATACAATGATCCAAGACAAACCCAAAGGACTCATGATGAAAAATGCTATCTGCCTCCAGAGAAAGAACTGATAGAGTCTGAATGCAGATTGAAACATACTGTTTTTCACTTTATTTTTTCATGGTTTTATTTTGTTTTCATCTGTTTTCTTTCACAACATGACTAATACAGAAATATGTTTTGCATGATTATACATGCATAACCTATATCAAATTGCTTACCGTTATGGTGGGGGGGAGGGGACTGAGGTGCAGGTGGAGAAGGGAAATGTAGAACAAGAGATTTTGGAATTCAAAATTTTTAAAATGAATGTTAAAAATTGTTTTCACATGTAATTGGGGGAAAATATTCAAGAAAAGAAGAAAAAAAAATAATTCATCCAACCTTTTGCCACCAGAAACAAACAATGGCTTCCTATAGCTGACCACAGAGGTGTTAAACATGTGGTCCATAATTCACATGTGGCCCACAAAGCCATATGTGGTCCACAAAGCTATGTGCAATCCACAATACTTCCTAGTGGGACTGAACCAGATTAAAATATAGTTCTTATCTGATTTTAACATGTTGATGTATTAATTTTTTTAAAAGAGATGTATAAACACATGTGGTTTTCTAAGTCAATATATGTCCCACAGGGGTCTTTAGGCATGGTTTATTGGCCCCCATTTCTATTTATTTGATACCACTGGTCTACTGCATTAAGTCTAACTCTTCTGGCTGACTTTCAAAACAGGCTTATCTAACACAGCCTTCTATGATTTTTTAATGCATGCCTACCATTCTGTTGCCTCCCTCCCTATGGCTTACTATTCCCCAATTCTGTGTCTTAGTTCCTCCCCTTATGGAATGTCTTTTGTGTCCCTCTCTTTTGATGGCCTAGATCCTTCCAATTTTTTTATGGCCCAGCTCAAGTTGCTGCCTAGTCCATGAAACCTTCCCTGACTGCTCTTGGCCACATGGAGTTCCAGCCCCTATTAACTGTCATGGGACTTAAGATTTGTGACCACATCTTTTAGTCCTTAAACTGTTTATTCCACATGAGCTATTTATGCCTTCCTAGATACATTATAACTCACATAAGCAAGGACCATGTTTTATTATCTTCCATATGGTACTAATTATAAGGAGGAATATAAGAAGTATTCAATATAAAATTATTGATTGTTTTATCACAATCATCATCCCAATAAGCATCATCATTATTGTATCCTTAAAGCTGGAAGGAACCATTGTGGTTATTTACAGATAAAGAAAGTGAGGCCAATATAGTAGAATGACTTGGCCAAGGTCATGTAAGCAATAAGCAACAGATCCAGGCTTCAATTTTAGGCTCTCTGGTTCTAGTTACATAATAAATTAAAATGTTCAACTCTATCACCATCATCAATATCACCATTACTACCCCTGTTCACCATCATCATATTCATCAAAAATAATCCAGTTGCTTACTAGAGGCCTACTGAGATAGGATTTACAGAAATACCTAGATTTGCATTCCACTTGTGAAATATGCTCATGGTACCTTAACATCCTTCTAAAGAACTCAACAGTGCCATGAGACACAACCAGATCAGCCTTGGTGTATAGAACATCAGCTCTCCAAGCACTTAGAGGAGTGAGGATATCACCAAAGGCTACAGTCAGGGAAAAATACAAAGAGGAGGTAAGCTTGTACTTTAAAACATCAAAGAAAGAGAAAAGGAGGAACTTGGCAATACTGCCTATCACTCTTCGTTCTGTGATGAACAGAAAGGACGTGACACAGTACTCTGCACATAGGAGCAATATCATAAATATTGGTTGAATTAAGAAGTAGGGAAAGGAATAAACATTTCTAAAATATATACTAGATGCAAGAAACTGTGCT
Source organism: Gymnobelideus leadbeateri (assembly GCA_011680675.1). Classification (NCBI taxonomy): domain Eukaryota; kingdom Metazoa; phylum Chordata; class Mammalia; order Diprotodontia; family Petauridae; genus Gymnobelideus; species Gymnobelideus leadbeateri. The sequence goes on along the minus strand of WOXC01009528.1, from coordinate 123,344 downwards.
TAGCACTTCACAAATATTATCTCATTCAATCCTCACAAGAATCTCATGAGCAAAGTGCTGTAATTGTCCACATCTAATAGTTGAGGAAAACAGAGGTTAAGTGAGGCAAACAGAGGTTAAGTGAATGGATTGAAGGCACTTACCGAAGAAATGTCGCTTTCCTCACACTTGATCCTGCACTCGCTGTTGAACTGGAAACCATTGGTACACTGGTACAGCCCATGGAACTTGGGTGGGGGTGGGTCACATGTCACAGGTACACAGGCTCCCTCTAGCCAGCTGCCATCTTGGGTACACTGGATCTTGAAAGCCCGTCTTCCAAGAAGAAGTAAGAGGAGTCATTTGAATGAGTGCCTTGCACATAGAAAGTATTTAGTGTTTTGGAATGAACTGAGTGACTGAATAGATTAATTTCTTATCCAAAACATTCAAATTTGAATATGAAACTCTAAGGAGTAGACATCACATTGAAAATATCTATGAAGTAAGTCTGTTCTAACTAACTTCATCAGGAGTTTGCCAATATACATACTATATCAGAGTAGATGATGAAGGACAATATTTGTCTATGGACTGATAAGGTTTTGTGACTTGGAGCTGCTGAGGAACTTAGTAATTATTTAACTCATTTTTCAGATGAAGAAACTGTGGGTTAGAGAGGTTAAAAAATTCACTCAGAATCACACATGTAGCAATAAATGAAGTCAGGATTTGAACCGAGGTTTTCTGTCTCCAAACCCAAGGTTCTTTCTGCTATAACAAGGCTGCCTCTCTCAACCCAAGAGAGGCAGGGTCTTGATTTACAACCAAGATTTGTGAACATTAAGCTAACTTTATGACTGCTAGGTTAGTAAATTGCTAGACTTATTTTAAAGTTCAAAGGGACCACAGGAAAAATCTAGTTCAATCCCCTCATTTTATATACTAGGGAACTGAATTCCAGAAAGATAGTGATTTTAAAATGTGAAGGCATGACATGTGGGGAAAGAATGAGGCTTATTTTATATAATTCCATATGGAAGAACTAGAACCAATGGATAGGAGCTCTATTCATTCTGACCAGTGGAATGAATTATCTTAGAAGGTTGTGAGCTCTCTGATTCTGAAAGTGTTCAATAAAGACTGGATGACCATTTTTAAGGAATATTGTAGGGGAGTACTCTTGCATTTGGTGCCCCCATAGTAGCATAGGGCTTGCTATCATAATAGGTACTCGGTAAATAGTTGTTGATTGATGCATTGATTTCATGCTAGAAGCCACAATAGAACAGCATGAAATAATGGATTCTTTGCGATGCTATGATAATGTATTCATCTAACACATTATAATAGATTCAGATGCCCACTGACCAACTTTCCTTCCTCCATCCGCCTTGCTTACGTTTTAAACTTCACTTACTTCTTTGATTTCCGAGAGGAACCAGGCACGTGGTACCCTGGTTTGCACTTGTACTTGCAAAAGGAGCCCACTTTGTGCTTGTCCTCCCGGCACCTCGCAGTCTGGAGATCAGCATTGGGCACAATGGGAGGGGCCAGGCACATCAGTTCACAAAGTGCCTCCGGGAAGGACCACAACCCATCTTCCATACATGTCAGGAAGCTATTGTTTCCTGTCAGGAAGATGTATTTATGATTAGCATTAGAAAGCAATGGGAGAGTGGAATTATACTACTTTTATTAACTATGAATTAGGTCAAATTAAAACTTTTTTTCAAGTTAGAATTTGTCTTAGACTATAGAATGCTAGGTGGAGCCAAGATGGTAGAGTGGAAGCAGGAACTCATCTGAGCTCTTCTGTAAATTCCATCAGTAACTTCTAAAAAGTGAATCTGAAGAGATTTCAGAGTGACAGAATCCGCTGGGATACAGTATGGCAGATTCCCAGTCCAGGAAAGTGTGCACGTAGGACTGGGCAGGGGGAGAACAGAGCATGTGGGCTGCACCTGTGAAGACCTGAAATCAGACCACAGCAGAGGGAGAGTGAGCCCTGGCTTCACAGATGTCTCACCACAGGACAGAGGGTTGGTTGGAGCTGGGTAAGAGACAAGCACAATGCCCGTGGCAAAGACAGCAGCTTCTCCTGGGGCTATCAGCCCACAACCTGGATGTTTAAAAATCACCTACCTGAATTTCCAGGAGCCAAGATGGCAGAGTAAACCCTAGTTGCTCTAATCCCCCTCCCTGACCCTGAAAACCCAGAGATTATTGCCCCACCTAGTGTAAAATCCTGAAATAGTGAAGCAGTGGCAGGCTTGGGAGTCCTAGAGGAACGGTGTGACTGAAGCTGTGCTGAACCTGAAGTGAAGGGTGGGAAGCATCCCAACAAACCCCATCTCAGCTGACCAGCAGGAGATCCTAAACTCCAGGAGGGTGGAGCCAACAAGCACTAACACCAGAAGCCCAGTGTACTTCAGCACAATCAAGGAAATCTGCAGATACCAGAGTGGCAAGCCACCAGCTGCTGAGCCTGCCTGAGCTATAGCCCAGGGGCACAGAGGCAGAAACCTGAAGTGGCCAGACCTCCCCTCACCCACAACTTACTTTGTGAGCCTCAGGATAACCCAGGGGAAAACTGAGAGTTCTGGCCTTGGCCTCAGTCTAGACACCTAGAGGCTACAGTACACAAAGTCAACAACAAGGCCCTTATCTCCCAGCTTGAGAAGCATGGGTCAGAGCCTTCTGTACCCCAGAAGCAGAAATCCACTTTAAAACCAAGAAATAGGCAATCACAATGGGCCAGAAGCAACCAAAGACAAATGAATCCTATTATTGAGAATTAGAAGAATCACTTTCAGGAGACACCATAGACTCTATATCCACACTGAGACCACAGAAGGAAATATGAACTGGTCTCAAGTCCAAAAAGCATTCTTAGAAGAGCTCAAGAAAGATTTTAAAAGCCAAATTAGAGAGGTAGAAGATAAATTGACCAATTCTTTTAAAATTACATTGGCCAAAATGGAAAAAAATCTCCTGAAGAAAACAAATCCTTAAAAAGTAAAATTTGTGAACTGGGATGGGAGGTTCAAAATCTAACTGGAGAAAATACCCCTCCCTAAAAATGAAAACTGAACATATGGAAAAGGAGTTTAAAAAATTAACTGAGGAAAATAATTCACTAAAAATTAAAATCAGTCAAGTTGAAACTAATGACTCTGACACATCAAGAATCAGTCAAACAAAACATAAAGATTGAAAAATTAGGAGAAAATGTAAAATATCTCATTGGAAAAACAACTGACCTGGAGAACAGATCCAGGAGAGATAATCTAAGAATTATTGGTCTACTGGAAAGCCATGATGAAAAAAACAGCCTGGACAACATCCTCCAAGAAATTATCAAAGAAAACTGTCCTGAGGTCCTAGAATCAGAGGGTAAAATAGTTATCAAAAGAAATCATTGGACTCCTCCTGAAAGAGATCCCAAATTGAAAACTCCAAGAAATATAGTAGACAAATTCCAGAATTATAAGGTCAAGGAGAAAATACTGCAAGCAGCCAAGAAGAAACAATTCAAATATCATGGAACTACAGACAGGATCACACAAGACCTAGCAGCTTCTACATTAAAAGATCAGAGGGAATGGAATATGATATTTCATAAAGCAAAAGAGCTTGGACTGCAACCAAGGATCAACTACCCAGCAAAACTGAGCATAATCTTTCAGGCAAGGAGACGGTCATTTAACAAAATAAGGGACTTCAAGGCTTTCTTGATGAAAAAGCCAGAGCCCAATGGAAAATTTGATCTCCAAATACAAGACTCAAGAGAGACATAAAATGGAAAACAAGGAGAATACACACACACACACACACACACACACACACACACACACACACACATGCACATAACTTGTGATTCAATAAGAGCAAACCGTTTACATCCCTATATGGTAAGCTGATAGGTATATAAATCTCAATATTGAGATTTATATAATTATCATGACATTTAAAAGGGATATACATGGATAGAGGGTGTGGGTATAAATGAACTAATCTGACGGAAAAAAAAAAGTGGTACAAAGGCATAGTAATGGGAGAAGAGGAAAGGAGAAGGCAGAAAAGGGTAAATTATGCCACACAAAGAGGCATAAAAACATACTATAATAGAGGAAAAGAGGGAGGGAGATGAACATTATATGAACTTTACTCTCATTGGTTTTGGTTCAAGGAGGGATTAACATAATCAGTGAAGTTTAGGATTCTAACATGAAAAGACACAAAAACTCATTATAGCAGAGGGAAAGGAGGGAGGAAAAGGAGCACTGTATGAAATTTACTCTCATCAGTTTGGTTTCAAGAAGGGAATAATATACTCCATTAAGTATAAAAATCTATTGTGCCCTACAGGCAGTAGGAGGGGTAAAGGGGATAAAGGGGGGGTTAGAAGGGAGAGTAGTAGTAGTAAGGGGGAAGGGTAGGTAAAGGGAGGGAGTGCATAGGGAGAGAATACTGAGGGAGGCGGTGGTCAAAAGGAAAACTCTTAAAGGGGGAAGGGAGAAATAAAAGCATAAACAGGGGAGGGAATATGATGGCGGGAAAGATACAGATAGTAATAATAACTGTGGATTGAGTGGGATGAACTCTCCCATAAAATGGAGATGTATAGCAGAATGGATTACAAACCATAATCCTACAATATGCTGTCTACAAGAAACACATTTAAAACAAGGGAATACATGCAGGGTAAAGGTAACAGGCTGGAGTAGAATATATTATGCTTCAGCTAAAGTAAAAAAGGCAAGGGTAGTAATCCTTATCTCAGATAAAGTAAAAGCAAAAATAGATCTAATTAAAAGAGATAAGGAAGGAAATTATATCCTGCTAAAAGGCACCACCGAGAATGAAGCAATATCATTACTAAACATATATGCACCAAGTGGTATAGCATCTAAATTCCTACAGGAGAAGTTAAAGGAATTAGAGGAAGAAATAGATAACAAAACTATACTGGTGGGGAACCTCAATCTCCCCCTCTCTGAACCTGATAAATCTAACCTTAAAATAAACAAGAAAAAAGTTAAGGATGAGAATAGAATTTTAGAGTGAGTAGATATGATAGGCCTCTGGAGAAAACTGAATGGGGATAAAAAGGAATATACCTTCTCAGCAGTACATGGCACATACACAAAAATTGACCATTTACTGAGGCATAATAACTTCACAATTCAGTGCAAAAAGGCAGAAATATTAAATACATCCTTCTCAGATCATGATGCAATAAAAATTCTATGTAATAAAGGGCCATGGAAAGATAGACTAAAAGCTAATTGGAAACTAAATAATTTAATCCTAAAGAATGAGTGGGTCAAACAAGAAATTATAGAAACAATCAGTAACTTCATTCAAGATGATATGATGATATACTCAGAGAATCCTAGAGAATCAAGTGAAAAACAACTTGAGACAATGAATAAATTTGGCAAAGTTGCAGGATATAAAATAAACCCACATAAATCCTCAGTATTCCTATATATTTCTAATGAAATTCAACAGCAAGAGATAAAAAGAGAAATCCCATTTAAAGTTATTGTAGACATTATAAAATATTTGGGAATCTACCTGCCAAAATAAACCCAAGATCCATATGAACAAAATTACAAAACACTTTTCACACAAATAAAGTCACATCTGACTAGTTAGAAAAACAACAGCTGCTCATGGGTAGGTTGAGTTAATATAATAAAAATGACAATTTTACCTAAATTAAATTACATATTTAGTGTCATACCAATCAATATACCAAAAAAATTACTTTATCAAGCTAGAAAAAATAGTAACAAAATTCATTTGGTAAAACAAAAGGTCCAGAATATCAAGGGAATTGATGAAAAGAAATGCTAGGGAAGGTGGCCTAGCCATACCAGATTTTAATCTGTATTAGAAAGGAGCAGTCATCAAAACTACTTGGTACTCACTGGGGAATAGAGTAGTGGATCAATGGAATAGATTAGGTACACAAGACACAAGTAGTAAATAACTATAGTAATCTATTATTTGATAAACCTAAAGACCCCAGTTTTTGGGATAAGAACTCACTATTTGACAAAAACTGCTGGGAAAACTGGAATATAGTATTGCAGAAACTGGACATAGACCAATATCTTACACTGTATACCAAAATCAAGTTGAAATGGTTGCACAATCTAGATATAAAGGCTGATACTGTAAGTAGTCTGGGAGGGCAAGGAATAGTTTACCTGTCAGATTTACGTAGAAGGGAAGATTTCATGACCAAACAAGAATTAGAATTACGAAATGCAAAATGGATAATTTTGATTACATCAAATTGAAAAGTTTCTGTACAAACAAAGCCAATATAAACAAGATTAAGAGGGAAGTGGAAAATTGTAAAAGAATTTTTATAACCAGTGTCTCTGATAAAGGCCTTATTTCTAAAATATACGGAAAATTGAGTCAAATCTATAAGAATATAAGTCATTCCCCAACTGATAAATGGTCAAAGGATATGAACAGGCAGTTTTCAGAGGAAAAAATTAAAGATATCTATAAGTATATGAAAAAATGCTCTAAATTACTAATGATTAGAAAAATGCAAATCAAAATAACTTTGAGGTACCACATCTCACTGATAGATTGGCTAAGATGACAAAACAGGAAAATTATAAATGCTGGAGAGGACGTGGAAAAATTGGAACATTAATGCATTGTTGGTGGAGTTGTGAACTGATTAAAACATTCTGGAGAACAATCTGGAATTATGCCCAAAGGGCTATAAATAAGTGAATACCCTTTGACCCAGCATTACTACTTCTAGGGTTGTATCCCAAAGAAATCATAGAAGTGGGAAAAGGACCTGTATGTACAAAAATATTTGTAGCAGCTCTTTTTGTGGTGGCAAAGAATTAGAAATCGGGGTGGCTAGGTGGCGCAGTGAGTAGAGTGTCGGCCCTGGAATCAGAAGGACCTGAGTTCAGATCCGGCCTCAGATACTTAATGCACACACAAACAAAAACCTAGCCGTGTGACCTTGGGCAAGTTACTTAACCCCAATTGCCCTCCAAAAAAACAAACAAACAAAGAATTAGAAATCAAAGAGATGCCCATCAGTTGGGGAATGGCTAAACAAGTTGTGGTGTATGAACTGTAATGGAATACTATTGTGCTATAAGAAATGAGGAGCAGATGGACTTCATTAATAACCTGGAGAAACTTATATAAACTGATATTGAGTGAAAAGAGCAGAACCAGGAGAAATTTGTATACAAGTACAGACTGGGGGGGCAGGGAGGGGTGGAGCCAATATGGTGGAGTAGAAACAGCATTTCCAATGTGCTCTGCCCCACACAAATTTCAAACAATGTGAAAGGAGACTCCAAACAACATCTGGAGCCACAGCACCCACAGAATGGCACAGAGAAGCTAACCTCCTGCTGAGGACAGCCCTGCAGCCCTGCAGGGAGCGGCCAACGCAGCGCTCTGAGAGCAGGCAGCACAGGGTTCTGAGAGCAGGCAGCACAGCATGCTGGGAACCGACAGCACAGTGCTGAGCCCAGGTCCGCGGTTTTAGCCCCAGGGCGGCCGGGCCAGCAGCTGGCTGGAGGGACCCCAGAACACCAGCAGTTGTGGTGATTCCAGAATTATCAGCACAGATATGCCTAGGACAAAGTGAGAGGTTAGTGCCCTATGGACTTTGGGACCAGTATTTGGGGACTGCGTGGCTTCCTCCCTTGGGGGCGAAAAGCTGCTGAAGAAACAGCAGCACAGAAGCCATTTTGCAGTTTCAGTAGTGGCTCTAGCTCCTGGTCTGCGAACTGTAGGGAGATCCAGCAACCAGTCTGGGGGTTAATAGCTCTTGCTTTAAACTGCCTGGATCTGGATTGTGGTCTGGGGGGGAAGTTTGGGGTGGGTATCCAATTTGCCAGAGTGGGTGGAGGCTTTACAGAGGCCACCCAACTGGTGGAAGTTGTGAAGACCCCACATTTGGGCGGAAGCTCCCCTGTCTGGTGACAGAGTCCTACTGTGGCAACAAGCCCAAAAATCAAGTAATTAAGCGGCAACATGCCCAGGCAAATGAAACAAAATAAACAGAAAAGTTCAACATTGGACTCCTATTTTAGGGGCAAAGAGGCTCAAAGCATGGAGGAGGACTATGAGGTCAGAACTCCTGCACCAAAAGTCCCACATGAAAATACAAGCTGGCTACAGGCCATAGAGGACCTTAAGAAGCAGATAAGAGAAGTGGGGGAAAATTTGGGAAGAGAAATGAAAAAGATGCAATAAAAGTATGAAATGATAGTCAACAGCCTGACTGAGGAAAATGACACCTTAAAAAACAGACTAACTCAAATGGCAAAAGAGGCTCAGAAAGGCAATGAGGAGAAGAATGCTTTAAAAAGTCGAATTTGCCAGATGGAAAAAGAATCTTAAAAGCTCACTAAGGAGATTCATTCCTTCAGAGTTAGACTGGAGCAAATGGAAGCTAGTGACTTTATGAGAAATCAAGATACTATTAAACAGATGCAAACAAATGAAAGAATAGAAGGCAATGTGAAATATCTCATGGGAAAAACCATTGACCTGGAAAATAGATCCAGGAGAGATAATTTAAAAATTATTGGACTACCTGAAAGCCATGATCAAAGAAAGAACCTAGAAATCATCCTTAAAGAAATTCTCAAGGAAAATTGCCCTGATGTTTTAGACCCAGAGGGCAAAATAGAGGTTGAAAGAATCCACAGATCACCTCCTGAAAAAGATCCCAAAAAGAAAACTCCCAGGAATATTATAGCCAGGTTCCAGAATCCCCAGATCAAGGAGAAAATACTACAAGCAGCCAGGAAGAAACAATTTCAATATTGTGGAAACACAATCAGAATAGCCCAGGACCTGGCAGCTTCTACACTGAGGGATCAAGAGTATGGAATATGATATTCCAGAGGGCAAAAGAGCTGGGATTGAAGCCAAGGGTCACCTACCCAGCAAAACTGAGTATCTTGTTTCAGGGGAAAATATGGTCATCCAGTGGAATAGAGGACTTTCAAGCATTCTTTTTTTTTTAAAGCAATTGGGGTTAAGTAACTTGCTCAAGGTTACATGGCTAGTCATTATTTATGCGTGGGTGCTCATTTTCTGAGGCCAGATCTGATCTCGGGTCATCCAAACTCCGAGGCTGACGCTCTTACTCACTGCGCCACCTAGCCGCCCCTTTAGGGCAATTGGGGTTAAGTAACTTGCCCAAGGTTACACGGCTAGGTTTTTTGTTTGTGTGGATTAAGTGTCAGAGGCCAGCTCTGAACTCAGGTCCTTCTGATTCCAGGGCCGGCGCTCTATTCACTGCGCCACCTAGCCGCCCCGATTTCTTTCTTTTTTTTTTTTTTTTTTTGGCTTTTTGGAGGGCAATGGGGTTAAGTAACTTGCCCAAGGTCACACAGCTAGGTTTTTGTTTAAGTGTCTGAGGTCAGATCTGAACTCAGGTCCTTCTGACTCCAGGGCTGACGCTCTACTCACTGTGCCACCTAGCTGCCCCCAGCCGCCCCTATTTCAAGCATTCTTGTGGAACAAACCAGAGTTGAATAGAAAATTTGACATTCAGACACAAGAAGCAAGAGATGCTTGAGAAGGTAATCAAGGAAAAGAAATCAAAAGGAACTTATCAAAGTTGGACTATTTACATTCCTACATGGAAAAACAATAACTTTGTTTGATGAAACCTTTCTCATTATGAAAATAATTGAAGAAGGGTACATGGCATATGTTCACAGGTACATGGATAGAGGGCACAGGTTGAATTTGATGGGAAGGGATGATTCTTTTTTTTTTTGGAGAGCAACTGGGGTTGGGTGACTTGCCAGGGGTCACTCCACTGGGTTTTTGTTTGTGTGTTGGCTGTCTGGGGCCAGATCTGGGCTTGGGTCCTTCTGGCTCCAGGGCCGGCGCTCTGCTTGCTGTGCCACCTAGCCACCCCAAGGAAGGGATGAAGTCAAGAGGTGAGAGAGGAAAGTGGCAAGAGGAGATGGAGAGAGACAGGGTAGGGTAAACTATCTCATGTAGAAGAGGTAAGGGGAAGTAGTTGCAGGGGAGGGGAAGAACAGGAAGGCAAAAAGGCAAAAGCATATTCTCATTGAAGTTGGCTCAAGGAGAGAATCACATACATACTAAATGGAATATCTTACCCTCACTCTCCTGAGTAGGGGAAAGGGGGATGAAAGGGGGGATGATGGAGGGGAGGGCATTCTGGGGGGAGGGGAGGTTGGAAGTACCCACTATCAAAGAGGGACAGGATCAAAGTAGGGAATGGACCAGATGGGAGGTGAGACGGGTGGGAGGGAAATATAAGCAGTCTTTTACAATATATCTACTATGGTAATGTTTTGCATAGCTATACATGTACAACACATACTGAATTGCTTATCTTCTCAGAGGGAGTGGGTGACAAGGGAGGATGGGAATGGATCTGAAAATCGAAGTTTTAAAATTAAATGTTTCATAAGATGTCCAGGCATTGGGTCTCAGAGATTCACCTTGCCCTAATGGCAAAATTGAAGGGGGTATGGGAGAAGATATGGGAGAGAGCAGATTGGATGAGGGGATATCTAGTGGGACTGCTATTCTGGGGTAGTGGGTAGGGAAAAATGGGGGGAAAATGTAACTCATAATCTGGTGGAATTGAATGATGTAAACCAGAAGTTAATAAAGCATTTGTTTAATTAAAAAAAAAAAACAAGTACAGACAGGTATATGTGACAACTAACTTTGAAATACTGAAAACCAAAGGAGAGATTAATAAAATTAATAAAATTGAAATTAGACTGGGCTCCTCTCAGCACTGCAAGGTTATAAGGCAACTCCAAAAGATTCATGATGGAAAGGGATAACCACATCCAGAGAAAGAACTACAGAGTCTGAATGCACACTGAAGCAAACTACTTGCTCTCTTTCTTTTGTTTGTTTGTTTGTTTGTTTTGTTTCCTCTTTCTCACTGTTCACTCCATTGGTTATAATCCTTTACAATGTGACTAATGTTTAATGTGAAGGTATTTGTAGGATCTATATTTGATTGCATGCTGCCATGGAGGCGGGGGGGGGGGGGGTGGGGGGAGAGAAGGAGGGGAATAAAATCTGAAACTCAAGGGATTATGGAATTGAATGTTGTAAACTAAAAGTAAATAAATAATTTCTTTTAAAAAAAGAATATAAAATGCTGAAACACAGTATATTAATTTTATAAGGAACATAGCATATGGAATTCTAAAGATAGAAATGACCTTAAGAAGCATTGAATCTATAAGTTTTATCTCATAGATAAATGGAATGGTTTACTCAAAATCACAGACAAAAGCAACCTTCCAGAGTCATGACTACAGTGGAAACCCTTTCCCCTGACTCTCAGGTCAAAGAATCCTGCTATACTATCAAGTGAACCTAGAGGGTCATCTCCTCCCTAAACTTCATTTTACATATTAGAAACCTCAGGCTAAGAGGGGAGAGGGGAAGTGACTGACCTAAATAAGAGCAAGAAGGCTCTCCTGTAATCAAGGCCCACTAACAAATCTCATAATGGCATGCTCATGATGCAAGATCACTTAACTTTTCTCTCTGTACTTCTATGGTTCCATCAAAGAGAATGGAGCTGTTGGCTAGCTTGCCAGGGCTTCTAGGGAAATTTTAGAGGTTTTATAGTCCTCAGGTTGAGTTACTAAAATTCATGCTTTTCAAATTCCTGCATTAGCTTAACCTTTGCTGAGGGGCCCACACGAATGACACTTCCAAATATAGCCCATGCCTATGCTGATAGTTGTGTTGGTGAGCTGGTCTGCTTGGGTTTTTTGCAAATGAAAGTAAAACACAGTGAGGTTGTCTTTATACTGTCAGATGTTATATTATGGTGAAGCAGCTTGGTCATATCTTCCCCTGAGACAAGAGAGGGGAAGCAATTCACATTTCTCAACATCCTTCTTGTCAGTGGCAACACAGAACATCTCCTATCGTCCTTCCTCCCCATTAAGCTGCACTGTCCCTTTCTCTCATTCCTTTGCACATTTATCAAATTATCGAGGTGTTTCACTTTAGTGACTCCTTTTCCTCCTCTTTCTCCTCTTCCTTGTATTGTGTGATTCATCCAGTGAGCGAAGTAAAGGCCAGTGTCTACAAACACAGCAGATGCTTCTGTGTTGATGAACTGTTATATTACAAACTCTGGACAGTTTGACGTCAACAAATAGATGAGCCAGCAGGAATGAGAGGGTGATTCATTCAGTTTCCTGCAAAGTGGTGAGGCTTCCTGGGCATCAGGGACTACATACTCCAATCACTTCCTTTTCTCTTACTTCATTACCTAGTGATGTTCACTTAGTACCATTGTCTGGAAACCACTGGAGGTATTGGAGCCAGACATTCTATTATGTAGAGACATTAAGTCTAGGCCATAGGTCAGGCTACTGCCCAGTAGCCCATGGCTCAAGTAGGACTTGGAAGGTAGCATAATAGGAATGTTTCTGAGGTTATTACCTATTAGTGAGTTTGAGGGAAAGGTCTGGCATTTTTCCCCCCTGTGAGTAAAGAATCCAAATTTATACATTGGCCTAAGCCTTACAGGAGTACAGTGGGGATTCCTAATGACAAAAAGGAATAATTTGTAGTTAATTATTTTAGCCTGGAAGGTGCCTTAGACTAAGTGATTTACCCAAGACCTCACAATTAGAGAGTAGCAAAAGCAAGTTTCAAACCTAGGTCCTCTGACTCCAAATCCACTGAGAAACAGATAAATCAGTAAAGAGAGGGGCTATGAAACCCTATAAGTGAAGGATTGCTGGTGCTATCATAGAAGGGAAGAGTCAAATTTATTCATGGAGGTTAAAAGTAAAGCAGATCATTGGGGTATCAGATGATAGATACCGAGCAGACATTCAGTAGACTGAACAGAACATTAGAAATCAAGGAAGCAAGTAGACTGAAAAGGAATATAGACCTGGGAGAGGATTAAGAAGGATCCATAAGAGGGAACAGAATAAAGGAAGAGAGTTATTTGGGAATTAGCAAAAACAAGAGGATGAGGGGGGAAAACTTCAGATTGGTTATTGCACATTAAGAAACCTTATGGTTGCTAGGCCAGGGAAACACTGAAGAGGATGAAAACAGAAGAAATCAAAGCCTCATAGAAAGAACTGGCTTTTATGTTGATGGTATTCTAAGACCTCATCCCCAGGCTCCAGGGATATCAAAGAGTTAAAAAGAAACTATGTTCCTCACTTGGCAATTCCAAAAAGTATGTCAATTGTTCATTAGAATTGGGCCCTCCTGGTAAAAGTGTGGGCAAATCCAATTTCATTTGATGGTTGAAAGTCTTATGTGTCGAAAGGGAATAAAACTAATGGACAGCCATGATCGCCTACAAAATCTGCTAAGAGAAATAGAGAGACAGAGAAACAGACAGAGAGATAAAGAAACAGACAGAGAGACAGAAATAGAGAGAGAGAAACACAGATAGAGAGATAAAGACAGATAGAGACAGAGAATCAGAGAGACAAAGATAGAGATTGAGACAGAGATAGAAAGACAGAGGGAGAAACTGGTGAGATCATCTCCAAAGTAATAGTAGTTGTCATTTCTATATAGTATGCTAAGGTTTACAAAATATTTTTATTATCAATGATCTCATTTTAACAATGACCTCTTGAAATAGGAAGGCCAAGTTTTATTACCCCTGTTTTTCAGAAGAGGAAAGCAAGGCCTAGAGAAGTGAAACGTCTTTTCTAAGATCACACAACTGGTAAGCGGTAGAATGAGGATTTGAACTCAACACTGATCATTCTAAAGTCAATGCTTTTGACATCACGCCAAGCTGTCTCAAATATAACAGAAGACCCAAAAAGGCACATCTGCATAGTTCTCTCTTCAAAGGAAGTCCTCCCATGACCCAGCTTTCAAAGTGGCATCTTAAATTGATGTCTTTTGTGAGCTATGATTTCACCAACTTCCCATCTAAGGGGAGGGATTTGTGATCTTCCCCCACTTGATATGACTGAAAAGGTATTGATTTATACAAACATCCCTGCAAGGTCAGGAGCTTACAGAGCTTCAAAACACTGTGCAAACCTTAAAGCTATATAAAGTAACAGTGAACACCCTTTTATCCTGCCCTAAAACAAGAATCTTATGATGTAAGAGCCAGAAAGGACCCTAAAACATAGAACATAATAATGTAGACTGTTAGTTCCAGAAGGAGCCTAAAAGACTAGCCCAACCCCCTCATTTTACAAAGAAAGAAGATGAGGCCTGAAAGGGGGATGTAAAGGGGAGTGTGACTGGCCCAAGACTACACAGTAGCAGACTTGGTACTAACAGCTTGGCCTCCTTACTCCCAGGTCAGTGCTCTTCTGACTCTGGTAAATAAATAAATAATGTCTCTTTACCCTGAGAAGACTGATGGTTCTCCTATAGTAGGAGACCCAAGGTGGGAAAGGGAGAAGAGGTCAGTATCAGTAACATTAAGTCACTGGCCTGGAAGGAAAGGGGTAAGGATTCAGGTACAGTTGAGAAGAGTGGACTCCTACCACATCTTTCTACAAGCTATAATAGAAAGAGAATCTTCACCTTCTTTTAATCCTTTCAGAGACCCTGAGTTAGAGAATTTTCTGAATATCATCATGTCACATGAATATAATTCATTAAAGGAAACAACATGGTACGGTAAGATTCTTGAGCTGGGGAGTGAAGAGAAAAGAAAGCAGCATGCTACAGTGGAAAGAACCCTGTCTCTGCAGTCAGAAGACCTGTGCTCAAATCCCACCTGACTTTCACTGGCCCTCTCATCTTAGCTTACTTACTTGCCCTCTCAGCTTCCTCCTCTGGGACATGAGAGGGTGGATTATACGATCTCTAAAATTGAACATGGGAAATTCCTGAGTTTTAGGAGACCTGAGCAACCAGGCAAGGTGTCTGAAGTAGCAACAGACCAGAATTGACAACTAGAAGAAAAGAAAAGACTGAATCCCTGACTTTCTTGTGTAGTTAGGAAGAGCCCATTCTGGAAATAAGCTATGTAATCCTCACTGCCCATAGACAAGTACAACACTGTCCCAAGGCCCAAATAGAGGTAGAATCATATGTAAGAAGAGTTGCTATAAGCTTCCCAGATGAGGGCATGTCAAAACATTTATGTGGTTACTGCAAAGGCAGGAAACTTAGCCCATGATTATTGCCATCTTAAGGGGCATTTTGCAGCAAAACAGAGAAGGTCACATAGAGAAAGCCTGGAACTAGGAGCTCCCTTCACACTCTCCCACCCCCAAAGTTCTAATGGAAGAAGGGTCAGCTGAGGCACCAAATCTTAGTGAGGACAAACCTTCTCCCTGCCCTTGATTTTAGCTGGTCCAGGCAAGATGCTCTTTCCCTAGGTTTAGAAGACAGAGCACTAGGTGGGATTGACAATCAGTATGTTTCAAGATAACAATCAGTCCAAATGGGTGAATCCTCCCAGTGGCATCCATGTGTGATTATTAAGGGGAAAGGATATGAGCAATTAACATAAATGATCAAGGTGATCATTCTCACAGGGACCTCTTTCCCATTGTGGGGGCCTCTGACACCCCCTTGAGAGACAGTATGTGGGAAGGGAACATGGGGATAAAGGGGGCTGGTAGAGAAAGATACAGCCAGGTGGGTGCAAATCATTCTGATTAGAAATTATTATTAACCAAAATAAAAATGCTAATAATCAATGCTAATTTATACAGCTTCCATCCCCAGGGGCCTCTGATTGAGATGAGAAATGTGATTTCCGTCTGGAGTTATTAATACATCTCATGTCTTAGAGAGCTCAGATGAGTAGAGAAGATTAAAGGGGATGCCTGGTGGTGGCGTTAGCACTTCCAGTGATTTCCAGGCCTTACCAATACCTTCAAGTTGTTATCCTCTCCTTAGCTATTTCAGACCAGGCACTTGAAAATCAATTCCTGGCATCATGGAAGAGTAACTGTTCAATTATATTGAAATGAGCTGAATCATAGGATTTAGAGTTAGAAGGGACCTGAGGGAGGCCTATCATTAAAGGACCATTGATTTAGATCTGAAGGGCCCTTGTAGGCAATCTAGGCCAACCTCCTTATTTTAAAGATGAGGAAACTGAGGTTGCTCAAGACCACCTTGGCAGTAAGAGTCAGAGGTGAGACCTGAACCTAGGTGTTCCATGCTCTTTCCACTGTAGATTAGAAAAATGATGTCCTCCCCATATTTCCTCACACCAAAGCTAGAGAAAAAGAGGACATAGCAACAAAGGATTCAGAATCAGTCTCTTTTCAACCTGGAGTCATCCACGATTTTCTTCCCTTGAATCTGAAATCTTCTGATTGCTCGTTCACTGCTTTGCCCATGTCCCCCCTCTTCCAATCCCCAACCTGACAGCAAGGAAGGCAGAAGAGAATGATTTTAGGTCCAAGGTCAATAGTGACCCCAGCAGGCCACCTTAATCCCAACCAGCATTTTGTGGGTTCGACTAAAGGTTGATCAGTCCTTGGCTCTCCATATGACAGGAATATGGAAGCTATTATCTAGGGGTGACCCCTAAAGTTTCCCAACTTGAATCAATTCTCTTTTTAGACCCACCTTTCACTATGCCTATTATTGAATGGTCCTAGTCTCATACATTTTTTTAAACTTAGTGTCGTCCTGTCAAAAAGTCAGATCTACCTGGTACTTGAGGGGAATAAGCCAAATGTCCTTCATCTAAAGGTCATCCTTACAATGGGCCCAGATGCTGATGAGGATATCTCATTGGCTTTATGGTGCAGTAGCACTGCTGGAATCAATCTGGCCGCATGCCCCTGAAAGTTCAGGATAAGAGTCTCTTTATTCCATTTCTTGGTCCTTTTCCTTATTACCTTTAAAATAATCCCTCATACCTTCCCTATCCACTCTTAGAGTTACAACTCATGAATTGAAGTAAAGTAAATTGAATTGTTCTGAACTGAAGCAACTTAATTTAGCATGGGATAACCACAGTACTCCTGTGTTTTAGTTGATAATGGCTATGATTAAATACATCATCATCATCAAAACGCTGAATGTTTCCCAGGTGGGCTTGCAACTAGTCCTAGCACTGTTTGTGGATTACTGCTAACTAACCACAAACCCTTCTGCATTCCCTGATAGAAGTAAGAATCCTCCAAGACTGAGAGGGATTTATGCCTAGGTTTATCTGAGAACAGTTCTGTGTTCCTGGTCAGAGTCAAAAACAGGCTCTGATTTTGTCTTTTTTTTTCTGTCAGATGGCAATCTTCTTACACATGCTTCTCACTCATTTCTTTCTTCATCTAGGACAACTGCATCAGTAAAAACAGAAGCACAGGGTATCAGAGCTGACAGGAACTTTAGAATATAGAATGGCAGAGCTGGATGGAATACTGGGGGAAAGAATTATAGATTATATGGAGATTATAGACTGTTAGAGCTGCAAGGGATCTGGTTGGTCATTTGGTTAGGCCATTTGGTCAATCAAAACATTAAGCACCTACTACATGTCAGACATTGTGCTAAGTGGTGAAGCTACACAGAAAAGTAAGACAGTATTTGCTCTCAAGGCACTCAGTCTAATGTGGGAGATACTATGCAAGACATGATATACAGGATAACCTTGAAATAAATAGATATATAAATAAGGCTATATAAAGGATAAATTTGAAATCAACAGAGGAAAGGCACTAAAATTAAGGATGATTGGGAAGAACTTCCTGTGCAAAGTGAGATTTTAGCTGAGACTTGAAGAAAGACAGGGAAACCAGTAGGCAGAGATCCAGTTTAACACACTTATAGAGAAGGAAACTGAGGCCCTAGAGAGGGGAAGTGAGTTTCCAAGGTCATATAGTTAGTAAGTGGATGTACCAGTTTGGATTCTAGTTTATTCTTTTCCCCATATTGTCCCCATCAGATTTCATAGGAATCTCAAGAGACAAATGTCCTTGTCAGTCTCTTCAATATTTTGTTTTTGGTGGAGCCAAGATGGCGGAGTAGAAACAGCTCATCCAAGCCACTCTGCCTCCAGATTCCCCCCAAACTACGTAAAAGGGGACTCTGAACAACTTCTGGAGCCCCAGCACCCACAGAATGACACAGAGAAGCTAACCTCCCACTGAGGACAGCCCAGCAGCCCTGCAGGAAGGACCAGCATAGCAGTCTGGGAGCTGGCAGCGTGCAGCACACTCTGTGCAGGGAGCCGAGCTGAGCCAAGGTCCCCGTGAGCCGAGGTCCCCGTGAGCCGAGGTTTTAGCCCCAGGGCAGCAGGGCCAGCAGCCAGCTGGAGAGACCCCAGAACACCAGCAGCTGTGGCAACTCCAGAATTATCAACATAGACATGCCTAGGACAAAGTAAGAGGTTAGTGTCCTATGGACTTTGGGACCAGTATTTGGGGAATGCTTCGGTTCCCTCCCCTGGTAGCTAGAAGCTGCTGAGGAGACACGCCATCTTGTAGTTTTCAGACGCAGCTCCAGCTCCTGGCCTGTGAACTGTAGGGGGATCCAGCAATCAGTCTTGGGGGGGTAATTGCTCTTGCTTTAACCTCCCTGGATCTGGATTGTGATCTAGGGTGGAAGTTGTGGGTGGGTTTACAGCTTGCCAGAAACGGAAGTTGCCCCCCACACTTTCGGGATGAAAATTCCTCTAGCTGGCCTTAAAGCCATAGTGTGGCAACAAGCCCAAAAGTCAAGCAATTAAGTGGCAACATGCCAAGGCAAAGGAAACAGAAAAATGCAACCCTAGACTCCTATTTTGGGGGCACAGAGCGGGAAAAGGACTGTGAGGTCAGAAGTCCTGCTCCAAAAGCCCCAGGGGAAAATATGAGCAGGTTGCAGGCCATAGAGGACCTTAAGAAGGACTTTAAAAATCAAATAAGAGAAGTGGAGGAAAAATTGGAAAGAGAAATGAGAAGGATGCAGGAAAAGTATGAAATGAGGGTCAACAGCCTGACTGAGGAAAACAACACCCTAAAAAATAGACTAACTCAAATGGCAAAGGAGGCCCAAAAGGGCAATGAGGAGAAGAATGCCTTAAAAAGTCGAATTTGCCAGATGGAAAAAGAATCTCAAAAGTTCACTGAGGAGATTCATTCTTTCAGAGTTAGACTGGAGCAAATGGAAGCTAATGACTTTATGAGAAATCAAGATGCTGTTAAGCAGATCCAAACAAATGAAAGATTAGAAGGCAATGTGAAATATCTCATGGAAAAAACCACTGACCTGGAAAATAGATCCAGGAGAGACAATTTAAAAATTATTGGACTACCTGAAAGCCATGATCAAAGAAAGAACCTAGAAATCACCCTTCAAGAAATTCTCAAGGAAAATTGCCCTGATGTTTTAGATCCAGAGGGCAAAATAGAGGTTGAAAGAATCCACCAATCACTTCCTGAAAAAGATCCCAAAAAGAAAACTCCCAGGAATATTATAGCCAGGTTCCAGAATCCCCAGATCAAGGAGAAAATACTACAAGCAGCCAGGAAGAAACAATTTCAATATTGTGGAAACACAATCAGAATAGCCCAGGACCTGGCAGCTTCTACACTGAGGGATCGAAGGGCATGGAATATGATATTCCAGAGGGCAAAAGAACTGGGAATGAACCCAAGGGTCACCTACCCAGCAAAACTGAGTATTTTGTTTCAGGGGAAAATATGGTCATCCAGTGGAATAGAGGACTTTCAAGCATTCTTGAGGAAAAAACCAGAATTGAATAGAAAATTTGACATCCAGACGCAAGAAGCAAGAGATGCCTGAGAAGGTAATCAGGGAAAAGAAATCAAAAGGAACTTATCAAAGTTGAACTATTTACATTCCTATATGGAAAAGCAATAACTGTGACTGATGATATCTTTCTCACTATGAAAATAATGGAAGAAGGGGGTGTGGTCATATGAATACATATGTGAATGTGTGTGTATATGGTTACAGTTATATATGGATAGAGGGCATAGGTTGAATTTGTTGGGAAGGGAGAATACTCAAGGGATGAAATTATGAGGTGAGAGAGGAAAGTGGCAAGAGGAGATGGGGAGAGACAGGGTAGGGTAAACTATCTCATGTAGAAGAAGCAAGGGGAAATGGTTGCAAGGGAGGGGGAGAATAAGGAAGGCTAAAAAGGCAAAACCACATTCACATTGAATTTGGTTCAGGGAGAAAATGACATACATACTAAATGGGATATCTCAACCTGCAGCAGGATAGGGGGAAGGGGGATGAGAGGAGGGATGATGGATGGGAGGGCATCCTTGGGGGGAGGGGAGGTTGGAAGTACCCACTATAGAAGAGGGACAGGATCATGTAGGGAATGGACCAGGTGGGGGGTGGGATGAGTGGGAGGGAATTATAAGCAGCCTTGTACAATATATCTACTATGATAATGTTTTGCATAGCTAGACATGTACAGCATATACTGAATTACTTATCTCCCCAGAGGGAATGGGTGACAAGGGAGGAAGGAAATGGATCTGAAATTCGAGGTCTTAACATTAAATGCTTCAAATATATATAAATACTATTATTAATACTCTTTTGCTTATAATTGAGAGATAAGATGTGCAGGCATTGGGACACAAAGATTCACCTTCCTCTAATGGAAAAGTCGAAGGGGGTATGGGAGAAGGTATGGGAGAGAGCAGATTGGAGGAAGCGATATCTTGTGGGACTGCTATTCTGGGAGGTTTGGTAGGGGAATAACAGGGGGAAAATGATTGTAACTCAAAATCTGGCGGAAATGAATGATGTAAAACAGAAGTTAATAAAGCATTTGTTTAAAAAAAATAACCCAAAACAAAGTAAAAAACATAATGATTATTAAGAGCATATAAGAACTGGAAAAAGAAATTTGTGAATTCAGAGAGAAATTGGAGAGACAGAAAACTGGTGGTTACTACAGAACAGAACTACTAAAGTCAAGGATTAATGAATAATTTAGAATAATTTTATAAAGTGTAGTCATTTAGCAAGATAGACATTTTTCAAAAATGTTATTTTTGTGAATGCATGTGTTTCAAATACTGTGTTTAATAAATATGATATATGTAAAATAAAAAAATATTTTGTTTTTTGCTTTTGTTTTTGTCTTTTACCTAGGCACCCAGGGACACTGCATTAAATAAATAAGAGTTAGTGAAGAAAGATCAGCAGCAAATTAGCCTCCAGTGTGAAGAAAACCTTGGTTATCCACATATATATCTTTTTCCTTTCAAAGATTCTTCAATACTTCCTATGGTCTAAAGTAAGTAATCATAGCCATACAATACCTTTCAGCTGAGCTGGGAGACGGCACTGGAAGGAGCATTTCTTGCCAAATGTGGTCCCTTCAAGACAGGAGAAGGTGGCTGGGTAGACGTGATACTGGTCAGGGATGCCACAGTCTACAGGTTCACATGACACCTGTTTGTTCCACTTGCCCTCAGTGCAGGTAACAGTGACACTAGACCCAGACTAAAAGGAAGAGACACAATAGAATTTGTTAAAGGGAAGAAAAAGGAAGTAGAAGTGAGTATAGATGTATATGGCACTCTTGCCTCCACTAGAAAAAACAACAACAACAACATCAGTCTGGTGCTGTGGACACTCGGGAAATTAAAGTTCTAGTCTTGGTTCTGTCACTAAATACGTCTGTGATCTTGGACAACTCAATTCTATTCCATCCTGGGACACAGTTTCCTTATTTGTGAAATAGGACGACATTCTTTGTCCTACTTGCCTCAAAGGATCAACTGAGACAATGGCTCCAAAGTGTCATGAAGCATTAAAAAGCTATAAAAAATGTGGATGCGGTAGTTAAATAGCTTATTTTTTTCTCACATGGCCTTGAAGGAGATGAGTTGGGGGCCTAAATGTTAGAGTTAGACAACTTAGGGTCCAAAATCACAGAAAATATACATTTAGTAATGGCATAATGGGAAGGGGGAAACACACTAGATTTGGCTGATACAGTGGAAAGTTTTAGAGTTGGAGGACCTGGGCTCAAATCTCACACTGATACTATCTGGGTGACCTTGGGCAAGTCCCACAACCACTCAGTAACCACTTTAGTTACCTCTTCTGTAAAATTAGGAGGCTAAATGAGAGGGCCTCTAAAGTCCCCTCCAGCACTAAATCTATGACCCTATGGTACCATTGTCCAAATATTAGTTCTTCTGTTGTCATATCAAGTTACATCATCTGGGACTCAGTTTCCTTCAAAGTCAAATGTGATAGTAATAGTTTCACTATTTACTTTACCAAGTTCTTATGAAAATCTTCTTGCAAAATTAAAGCTTTATAGAAATATATTATTATAGATATGTTAACCATCATTACAACATTATGCTCCTTACAATACCCTCTTTTTCTTCTCTATCTCTCATTCTCTCTTTTTTCCTCTCTTATTCTTGATTTTCTGCTTCCCACTTTGTCACTTGTCCGTGCTGCCTTGGCATTAAGGGCTGTCAAGGAGTCCCAGGGGCAATGCATAACACCTCTTGGGACTCTTGGAGCCAAAGATCTAAGAGGTCCCCTGGGAAGAATCCTGAAAGGTCTTCTTGACTCAATTCCCCTGACATTGCTGCTAGGAGATGCTGCCCCATTCTGTTGGCTGGGCAGCTGTGCCATAAGTGACTTTGGGACCCTTTTAATGAGACCAGGGTCCCAGTTCATTGGTTTGACTCTGGTTTGGGTCATTAGATACTGTTGTCTAATTCCCCCAGGATTCCAGTTGCATGTGGTTAGTCCTCTTCCTTTTCTACTTCATATCCTAGGGCTGTGGATCTACCAGCTGGGGCTTCTTCCACAAAGGAAGGGAGTGGGTCCCACCAGGAGGCTAGGGATGGGGGGATGGGAATGGAGTGAAGACTACCCTCAGGTGTCAGATAAAGCTAATATGATCAGTACATACTGGGAGCTAACTCTCCTTATCACTATACTTAGAATGGCCTCTTAAGTTAAATTAGGAATTTTTAACCTAGGTTCCATGAATTTATTATTTTTATTTTAATAACTATATTCAATGTAATTAAATTTCCTTTGTAATACTATACATTTTATTTTATTCATTTAAAAATATGATTCTGAAGAATTCTACCAGACTGTCAAAGTCCATCACACACACACACACACACACACACACACACACACACACACACACACACCTCTACACAAAAGGGTTAAGAGTTCCTGAGTTAGATAGATCATAGAGGGGAAACCATATAGGTTCACACAGAAGCAGGCAAGGAGAGGGGAGTGAACAGAGAGAAGAGAATGACAGATGATTTTCTTTAGGATATTATTTTTTTATATTCAGTAAAACTGGTATTAAATTTTCCCCAGTGATGATGTATGGCTGCACAGCATGGATAACATGATTATAAATTTGTAGCTGGAAGGAACTTTAAAGTCCATCAAGTTGAACCTCTCGTTCACAGATGAAGAAATGGAAGTCCCCCAGAGAGGTTAAGTTACTTGCCCAAGGTCACACAGAGAGTGTCAGTGGTGAGACAGGCAATTTAAGGATCTTTCCTAGCTGACAGAGTCAGTGAGCAGACACAAGGTTTGGACTGAGGTCCTCTGACTCCCAAGCCAGGTGCTGTTTCTACCATACCACACACAACACCTAACAAAAGAATCATAACTGTAGACAATCCAAAATCAAATGGAAAAACTATCAGTATGTCACCTAATGTTACCATTAGGAAGCCTTCCCTGATGTCTCAGTTTGCTATAGATCTTTCTCCCTCCTCTTGTAAGCTCCTTGAAGGCAAGGACTGATTCATCTATGTCTCTGTATTCCTATTACCTAATACAGTGCTTTGGACATGGCAAGCATGTGATGAATGTTTGCTGAATTGAAATAACTCTATTGTCAAGATGATGGATGACTTGGAAAAGAAGTGACCAATTTACACAGTGAGAAAAAGGATAAGAAATGGCTAATGATTGATGATCATGATGATGATGGCAGCTAAGCATTTATACAGCAGTTTAAGGATTGAAAAGCACTTTACAAATATAATCTAATTTCATCCTCACAAATAGCCTGAGAAGTAGGTGTTACTATTATCTCAATTTTACAGATGAAGAAACTGAGGAAGGCAGAGATAAAGTGACCTGACCAGGGTCACATAACTAGCATATGTCTTAGGCAGAATTTGAACTCAGTTCTTCCTGACTCCAAGTCTAATGCTCTAGCCACTGCACCACCAGCCACCTAGATGAACTTATATCCATGAAATAGTGACAAAATTCATAGCCAGGCCCTTAGTGCATCAGGGAGTTCATCTCTGCAAAACTGATAGAAGAGGCCCTTCTCCCCAAAGTCAGGGGACATGAGTTCAAAATTCTCCTCTGATGTTTAATATCTAAGCAACCCTGGGCTAGTAATGACCTTTTTGGACATGTTTCCTCATCTTGAAAATGAGAGGGTTGGATGAGATGGCTTTTGAGGTTCCTTTCAGCTTGGTTTCTGTGAATCTTTAGGAAACACACAGGCTGTGAAGGTAGACAGAGATTATAATCTCTATCTGTGGAAAGACCACCTATATTGGTCAGGACTCTGATGATGGTGCTAGATAAGGTTGAATTTTTCAAGTGGAAAATTTCCAATAATGTTACTCTGCTTCATTGGATTTATCAAAAGTAAATTCAACTTTCTTTAGATTCTACAGTTAAAACAAGGTATTGGCATATTGGTCTGTAAATTTTCTTTATGAAATTAACTCTGAAACATCACCTTCCTGCATACTAACATACTCTAACCCTGTTCCATTTTTATCTGTATAACTTTCTGTAATAATCACATTGTACCCACTCTGTAAATGCTGCAGCAGCCTTTGGACAAACATAACAACATTCTGTACTAGACCTGTGTTTTATTGGGAGGTCACCCTTCTGACTGAATGAAGTTGGAAATCTTTTTTCTTCTTTGTTCCCATGAACAGGAGGATCTGATTTTTATTTCATTGTTGTTAACAATAATAGTAATAATTTACATTTATAGAGTGTTATGAAAGAGACAGAGTGGAATAATGGCTAAGGGTCCCTTAAGGAGACCAGAAGTCAAGTCGTATTCTGACATGTACCGGGCAAGTAATTTTACCTCTCAGTACACCCAGCACGTCCCCTCCCTGTAACTCTCTAAGAATATGCAAAAGAGAAGCTGGTCTGAATTGGCAGAGGATATTTTCTCATCAGGAGTTCTACATATCAGTCAAATAACACATATGAACCACCATCACCATCAACATCCTCCCCCAAAAAAGGTGGGAGTAGTTACAAAGGACACTTTTCATGGTACCTCTGTGAAGTATACAATATTCTCCACGCTATTGCTAAAGAGTCGTGAAATGACTCGCCCCTTGTCATATAGTAACAGAATGTGAACCCCCAGGTTTTCTGGGGTTCCTTTCCAACATACCATGACATCTTCTGTCCAAGCTACAAGTGTACTTCCCAAAGCACATTGTGAATAGCCAGATGTATTATTGTTTCTTTTGGCAGAAGAGCAGAAGACAGATCACAAAACTTAGAAGTTTGAATATTATCTTTCTCAACTCTACCAATGGCTCTCCAATGATTGGGGGTGGGGGTAGGAGAGGCTATATTGAATTTGAATTAGGGATGATGATACTTTCATAAATACTGGCTGAAAAGCTGGAAAGGCTATCTGATTGGTTTGCTAGCTGAGTTAGACTCAAGGGAGGAAGAGAGGTAATGGGAAAATGTGTAAGGTCTATAGAATGTATAAGGTCTATTGAATCAGAGATGCATGCTATCCCACAAATGTTCACTTTCTGAAATCCAGAGGAACTGAGAAAGATATTTGAGAAGTAGTATAGCACCAGGTAAGGAAGAACAGACTAGGAATTAGGCAATCTCAATTCTAATTTTGGTTCTACCTCTCACAGGCTATGTCATCTTTATGAAACTCAGATGATACCTCTGTGGAGTAAGATGGTCAGAGTGGACTAGATCTAAAGACTGTCTTATGGACATATTCTATAATTCTTTGCAAGGTATTGGTAGTAGAAAGAGAAAGGGAAATTTTTTTTCTTCTTTCAATAGGCTAAAGGTGGAAGGGATCCAAACCCTGAGAGAAAGATAGTGCTTGGAGGGAGGGAGAAGCCACTGGTAACAATGCCAAGTAAGTGACAGTCATCACCTGTGGCCTTGAGGGTTTCATTGAGGAGAAGGGCTGGCCAAATCACAGGAGTTTTGAAATGCCAAACATTGATCTAGAATTTTAAAAGGAAAAGATTTTTTTCTTCTCAAGCACACATCAAAGGGACCTGAAATTCCTTAGTGCCAAAACACCCTAATTGTTTCCGTAGGAGTTTGGACCTGTCTGTATTTGATACATGGATATGTTCAGAAGAGAGAAAGCAGCCAATGGCCTGGAAACTCCCATGTGGGCACCTTTCCAAAGGCAGAGACATTGCACAAATAGGTCTTGTCAGTAGCAAGTTACAATGTTTTCTAAGGCATGTAGGGCAGCAGCATCGAGACACTACACCACCTTGGGCGCAAAGCCGACGTCAGAGCTATAATGCTATATAATCCCTAGGGTCCTCCCATTCCCATATTCTATCTCAGTTACCTACTAGTTGCACTGCATCATATAAAAGCAAGCCCAACCAATGAATGAGATGGTTTATTCATGCCTGGTTGAGCAATCCAATGGGAGGGGGGGGAACCCACCACTGGAAATTCTTACCAAGTCAAAATCAGACAGAAAAATGACCTTAGAGATCATTTGGATCATATATTTAGAGCTGAAAGGTACTTTACAGGTCATCTGACCTATCCCCCCCATTTTGCAGATAAGCAAACCGATACTCAAAAAGGTGAGGAGAAATTAACTCAAGGTCACATGGGTGATGTACGATCAGATCCTCAGATTCTAAATCCAATGGTCTGGCTTTCCTTTTCCTTTTCTGTTCTTCTGGCTTCATCTCAATACCAAGCTGTATTTTATCATGGGAGGTAAGCAAGCAATCAATCAATCAGTGACCATTTCTTAAGCTCCTACATGTACTAGGTGCTAGAGATATAAAGAGAAGAATGAATTAGTATTTGTCCTCCAGGAGCAAAGAAATTATATATACAGATATAAGGGTATGCAAAATAGACACCAGGAAACTGGGTGCGGGGTGAGGGGAAGCAGGGCAGATATGAGCTGATGGCATCAGGAAGGTCTTCAGACAAATGAAAGACATGCTTCATCTGAGCGTTGAAGGAAATTATGGAGATGAAGGTGGGGGGAGCATTTCAAGTACTGAGGATGGTCAGGGCAAAGGCATGGAATGCCATGCATGGGAACAAAAAGAAAGCCAGTTTGGCTGGACCATAGAGTGGATGAAGTGGAACGCTATGTAATATATCTGGAAAGGAAGGTTATGGGCAGGTTGTAAAGGATTCTAAATGCCAAACCATATTCTAGACATAATAAGGAGCTATCGGAGTTCATTGAGAAGAAAACTGATAAGACCTAACCTTTAATAAAACCAAAACGTTTTGATTTACTCAGGAAAAAAAACAAACATATATACGTTTTATTTATCATTAATATTTATCATATTATTTATCATTAATATTTATTACACACACACACACACACACACACACACACACTATATTTAGTGACTTCCAATGCCTAACAAATACAGCTTAAACTTTTTGTGGAAGTTGTGGGATGAACTGGCCAATAAGGGCACGGTACTTGGTGCATACACAAGAATGTTCTGCCTGGTATCAATATTCAGAGAAACTTAATGAGTCTGCTTCTGAAAGTCTATGATAAAGGAGCATCCCTTTACTTGCCTCAATTCAGAAGACACATAAGTATTCCTAGTCAGTTTTCTATATGGTAATGAAGAACCTTTTCAATGGCTTTGGAGTTTGAATTAAGAGCATATCCAAAATGACTGAACAAACAAAATCGCTGTCTCTCCTCTCTCTCTCCCTCTCTCTCTCTCTCTCTCTCTCTCTCTCTCTCTCTCTCTCTCTCTCTCTCTCTCTCTCTCTCTCTCATGCTATGTCTCTGGGTAGAAAAACAGTGGGAGTGACAGCTGCCTTATCTTCCCCATCTGGCCTGCCAAGTGGTAGCAAATGCATGGCCATCTCTGTTTTTTCTTTTGCTATTGTGTCTAGTCTTTTCTGACTTTAGGTGAACAAGTATCAAAGAAAGGTAATCTCTCTTCCACATAATAGTTCTTGAAATATCAATCAACCACTCTTCCACCTGAACATCCCTAGTTCCTTTAACTGATCTGCATATAGAATGATTTTCCATGCTGGCATACTGGTTCTCCTCATCTGGATGCATTCCAGTTTGTCAACATCAGTCATAAGACATGGTGTCCAGAATGAAATACTGTATTCTAGAAGTGGTCTGAATGAGACGGAAAATAACGGGATAATAACATTTCATTCTAGATACCATTCTTCTCTTAATGCATCATTATTTTTTGAC
This sequence comes from Gymnobelideus leadbeateri, assembly GCA_011680675.1. NCBI lineage: Eukaryota > Metazoa > Chordata > Mammalia > Diprotodontia > Petauridae > Gymnobelideus > Gymnobelideus leadbeateri. The sequence continues at coordinate 94,921 of WOXC01009528.1, read as the reverse complement.
CGCCAATTAGATTTATAAACCATGACCACTCCCAGATCTCTTTCATATGAACAGTTGACTTTTCTATCCTGTCCTTGTATGATTAAAAAAAATACAGACATATTAGAATTTAAACTGTCTAATCTTATTAAGCTTGTTCTATCATTCGGTTTTTCAAGACATATTTAGATAAACCAACAACTCATGCCCATATAGCATTTTAAGGGTTACAAAATGCTTTTCTCATAGTAACCCTTCTGATTTAGTAATTTAACAAACTGTCTGTCTCTCTCAGCATTGAGTCATCTTCAAATTTCATGAACATACTATTTATGCTTTCATCCAAGCTGCTGATGAAATAATTGAAACAAATGGATTTGAATTGACCCTCAGCCTTTGTAAGTCCCAAGTCACCCTAATTCCTCTATTTTGTTGGTATCTATACCTTTATTTTAAAATACCTGTTTTATTAGAATCTTTTTCCCCAAAAAACATAATTTCTAAGTGATTTCTGCCTACTCTTCAGCATGCCCTCAAACACCCCTTTGACGAACCTTGGCAAGGTGGTAATGGGACATTTCTAGGGTAATGGGACTTTTCGCTGAGAACAATATTTCAATGACTTCCTCTTTATGTGGCTTGAAGTTTATCCATCCTCTCTTACAGAGGCTCATCAAGCCAGTACATATTCTTGATAACTCCTAGTTTTTTTTCAAAGACATTTCTTCTACATTGGCAGGCAGGTCAGACCAATGCCCATGAATTTAAGTGTCTGTGAGTTTTCAGACAAGAGAGATCAGTTTCCAAAACCTAAGAAAAGGAACATTACAATAACTGTACTTCAAATTCACACAGTACTTATTCCCAGAGGCCTCCAAGTGTTTTACTAGTTATAGCATATACAGATGGATCATAGCTTTGCCCTTGGCAGAGATGTTCAAGGGACAACCTCAGGCAGTGGGCAAAACTCCAGTAGCCATGGGACCTGGTGGCAAGGTGGTCACTGGATCTAATTCCCAGTGGAAAGGAGGCCTGCAATAACTACCAGCTGGCCAGCCTCAGCTGACATACCAACATGAAGGCCTAGACCTCCAGCCACACTACCTCCTCTGCTTTATAAAGAGGCCACATTTCATGGCTGACTGAAAGGGAACAGCACCATCTCTTGAGTGACAAACTGGTCTAGGGCCTGGTGTTTTCTCTTGGAGGTCCCTGCTCTCAGCACTGACCTTGAGTAAGATCTGATGAGACCACACAGCCTGAGGTGTGATGGAGTCATCCTTAGCTGTTGTTTTCTTTTTATTAGCTATCATTTGGGGGGGGGGGCTATGGATGAGGGGACGACTATGATTGTCACCACCAGCTGGTGTGGCTCTCCTTTGTTCCTTTCACAAATGGGTTTTGCATAAGGAAAGGTATAAAGGGAAAATTAAAGAAAAGGAGAGAGAGGAAGAGACAGAGAGACAGAAAAAGAGAGAAAGGGAGAGGGGGGAGAAAGATAAGAAAGATATAAAAAGTAATAATTGAGAAGAAAGCAGGAAAGAAAACAAATGAGGAAAGGAAAAGAAAAAAGGAAAGAAAAGAAAAATGAAGAGAAAAGAAGGAAGAAAGGAAGAAAGGAAGGAAGGAGAAAGGAGAGGAAGGAAAGGAGGGAGGAAGGAAAAAAGAGAAGAGAAAGAAAGAACTACATTCTCTTCCATCTCTGACTTCCCACCACATAACCCAGTGTTGATTAAAACAACTAAAACTTGACCAAAACAATAACACTCAGTTGGGGGAGGGGGGCATTCTAGTAGAGGAGGCTTGATTAAAGCCACACCTTCTTCCCATGGCCTGAGAACTATGCTTCTTCAGGAGATGCTTCATGTGTGAAGTTTCTTCCCCTTAAAAATGCACAGCTGCATGATCCCTTCCAGGTCCTCTCCTACCACTGCCCACTACTGTGCTCCTAATTGAGCCCACATGAGCGGCTGCTTTCTTTTCCTGGCATGATTGATGATGCCTTTGCACAAGGCAAAGGCACTGCTGGGTTTTAAATAACACCTCTCTGTTGGAGCAGCATCAGGGATAGGGAACCACGACAACTCACAGGCCCATAGGAAGCAAGGGAAAGAAAGAGGAGGGAGGGCTGAGAAGAGACCATTAAACAGGAGGCTAAGACAGGGCACAAGAATCCTGGGGATCCTGGAGGGGCAAAGAGATGAAAGGGGGAGAGGGGGAAGACAGAGACATAGAGAGACAGAGACACAAAGAGACAGAGGGAAGGGGAGGGGAAGGAAGAGGAAGAAAAGGAAGTGAAGTTGAGGGGAGGGGAGGGGAGCAGGAGGGAGGGGAGGGGAGGAGAGGGAAGGGATAAGACAAGAGGGAGACAGATGGGGTGGAGAGACAGACAGGAAAAGGGAGAGTGGGGAAAGAGAGATATAGGCAGAGACTGAGACAGAAAGAAAGGCAAGAGGGGACAGGACTTAGTATAAAATATGTAGAAGATTACAGGGATACAAGACTGGGAATAGAATATCTTTTTTTCCCCAATGGGGGGTCCTTAATTTCTGATCCAGGTCCTACTCTGTTTCTGAAATGGAGCCAGGCTCTATTTGTTAATTCTTTATTTGGCTATTTATTTGTTTTTTACTAGATCTGTGATTTACTTGTATAGGGAACTCCCAGTGAGGAATTTCCTTTACCAATGTATTTTTGAGTCTTAAAGAAATTGCCTAAGGGCACTGAGATATTTAATAACTTGCCCAGCATGGGTGAGACAAGAACCCAGGTCTTCCTGACTCTAAAGCCCAGATTTCTATTCCCTATACAATGATTTCAGATGCATAAGATCTTAAGCATTAGAAGCTGTCCAACACATCCTTCATTCCTCACAATCCAACATCCTGACTATATTATTGTAAGGCAGTCACCTAGCCTTTTCTTAAATACATCTAATGACAGTGTCTCTTCATTACCTTAGAACACTGTTAACTCTGATTATGAGAAAGTACTTCCTTACATTAACCTAAATTCTAGTAACTTGTCTGAAATCTCTACCTTTTGGTCTTAATTTTGGTCCCTGGAACTCCACGGGATAATAAGAGGAATGGCAGTGCTCCTCTGAGTACTTGTAATGACAAGCAACGAAGTACTTAGCACCTTGTTTCAGCTAAAGTATTTAGCACATTGTTTGAGCCCCTTGTAATCTGAAGGTGGGAGGAACTTGCTCATGCAACAGAAAGGGATGGAACAGGAAGGACTGACCACATAAAAGGAGGGGCACAAGCTGGGACAAAGCAGAAATGAGGAGAACACTTGTGGTGGCCAGCACTCTATTTGTCTGTTCTGTCTGTGTTGATTTGTGGTTTGTGATACTTTGTATAGAAGCCCTAGGACTGGAAGCCCTGAAAGATGATTTTCTTGCTGTCTGTTTATATAAGTCCTGGAGGAGGGTTTTAGAGGTCCTAGGACTGTGTTGATGATTTGTGTTGACTTCTCAGACCTAGTTTGTGGGTCTGTGTTGATTTCACAGGCAGATAGTGAATTGATGATGGTGCTGGCAATGTGCATGAATGTTGTTTTGGCTCTGTTAAGCTTTGTCTTCCCAGAAACAGAAACTGTGAACAACTTGAGGTGGAGTGAATACCATGAGCTTCAATATGGAATGGAACTGGATGAGGAGCTGAGAGCTGCCTATGAATCTAGGTGACAGTTGAATTCAGGGAAAAACTGGGACCATGGAAGAGGAACCATGGAATCTGGAAGCCAGCCTCGAGCCAAGATGAAAAGACCTCTCTGCAAGTACTTAGTGTTGACTGACAAGATCATGATTTACTGTGATCTAAGGGTGGAAGAATTTTGTACTTTGTCCCCTTAAGGATGATTGGAAACTAGTCTCCAATCAAGAAGAAAGAAGACTTTTTGACTAAGAGATTAAGACAATGTGACCTAGGGGTGGGAGACCTTTGTACTTTGTATCCCATAAGGAGGACTGCTCCTTAAGGATGACTGAGTTAAGGACTTACTGAATGATATCTTTTTTTTAAAACTATGTGGCCACTTTAGTGATAAGTTGTTATGTTATATCATTGTGAATGCCATACTTTGGTTTCCGTGAATGTTTTGCCTTAGTGTACTGCTGAATAAATAGAGAGTTCACTATACTATGTGACCAGAACCTTAAAGCCATTAACAACAGCAGTCCTCTGGAGAGCTGCTTGTGCTTGGCTTTATAGTACTGAGCTTGGAGTTACAAGAGTTAAATTTGAACCCCAGATCTGCCATTTAACCACCTGTGCTTGTCACCTTACTTAGAGCTCACTTCATATCTCTGGACCAGTTTTCTCAGCTGTAAAATAAGGGCTCTGGTTGGATTAGGAGAACTTAACCTGGACTCTGTGATTTCTTTTTAATTTTGATAACTGTATTTCAACATAATTGATTTCCTTTGTAATACTATGAATTTTATTTTTTGCACTTAAAAATATTTTTCTTAAATGGAATGCTTAAGTGTCACCAGATTGCCAAAGGGGTCAGTGAAACAAAAATGATTAGAATATCTTTGGCTTGATGTATCTCTTGGCTTTGAAGTATTAGTTCTAATTCTTTGATCCTATTCTTTGACCTTTGACTTCTTATTTCTCCAGCCTTACACATCCCCAATTCTTTCAAATAGCCCTTTGACTTGTTTCTGTCTTCACATTGAATCAAACAGAATGGGCCATCCCAGATTCATAAAGAGAGACTCTTTGGCCTGGCATCTTAACTTGCGTGTTCTGGGAGATGGTCTTTTGTGATTCTTCTCCTCTGCCAAAGCAGATGCTGCCTCTGTCAGGCTGCCTTCATTCCCCAATTCCCCTAAGGCTTCTTCCATTTGGTGATCAGGAACATATTTCCAGTTCCATGCAGAGCTCTTATACAAAAACTGGCATCATTAGGCCCCCAGTTGGTACTGATTACCAACCTATGTTGTCCCATTCTATTTCCAAACATCTTCAGCTAGAAGATAAATTGGAATTGGAAGACTAGGAAAAGAGGAAGAAATAATATGGAGCTAACAAAAGCCAACATTAGGGCACGGGTAATACCCCAAATCTGAGTCCCACCTCTAGTGTAAAGGAAAGGAGGAACCATAGACTGAGGTGCAAAGCATTTGAACTTGACTTTAAACAACTGACCATCTCAACTGTGTTTCTTGCAAAGGACCCTTTCAGACACAGAATATTGCTGAGGCAGAAGTGGACAAGTTTCTAAAATCAATGGCACTTCATGTTGACACCATCTGTATGCCACCTCTGTCTATATTCACTTGCATCCAGAACCTCTCTATGAAGTAGACCAAGGGGTTAGGGATTAAACTCTGCCCATTTTATAGGCAAGCAACTCCCATGCAGGTAGAAATTGGCTCGTGGTAATGCAATGATTCTCCTTGTAAAGGCAGAAATCAGAACCAACTGCTCTGCCTCAGTGTCCAAACCATGTTTAGGGACTTGCTAGGCTGCCCTGCATTTGGAATCATTAATGCCACCATGATATTTAGAAACTTTAGCCCTCTCATCTCAATTGAATTTACACATGAAGCCAGGCCTACAAAGACTCTTCCCCTTGAAAATGCTTCTGAGGGTGTTGAAAGGTCTCTCCTCTCAAGTCTCACCCCCTAAAAAACCCTCCCCTTATTTTGGGAAGAGCAAGTTCTTATGTTTTGAGTGGGGGAAAAAATGAAGCCATTACAGGTATTTCCTGGCCTAATAATTCACAGTTGCTGGTCTGTTTTCTTGAACAGTATTAAACAGTACTAAAGCCACACTCAATGCAGATGCCATCAAGATGGCAAAGCCCTCTCTGCTAGGTTCTGAAGTTGTCCTTCAATCTTGTTGAAAACCTTACTCTTCCACCCTGCCTAAGAGGTCTCATGAAAAATGCAGTATGAATGTGAATACTTGGCACTCTGTTTGGAAATATATAGTCCAGTCTGTTCTCACTCTACTGTATACTGAATCGATGAGGCTGGAATACCATACAGAACCAAAAGAACAGGTCTTTCAATGCAATGCCTTGTTATCCCTGGTTTTGGCATGTAACTAGGTGCGACTGAATGAAGTAGGAGGGTGGGTGGTATAAACATAGACAAATTGCCACTAAGCTCCAATCTGCAACATGCCTCCTCTTCCTTTTCCCAATTTACAGGAATATAACGTGGTGTAGAAAAAAGCAACATAGGGCACTGGACTGAGTATTGGATTGGAAAGTCCTAGGACCTGGTTTAGAATTCTGGCTCTTCCCCTTATTCTCTGGGTGACCTTGGTGACTTGTTTCTATCTTTTTAACCTCAGTTTCTTCACTTGTAAAATGAAGAGGTTGAACTGGATGATGTCTAGGTACCTGCCAACTCTAAATACTACAATTCTATCAGTCCTGAAACTTAAAGGAAAATCAATATGCTACAGTGGAAAAGAAAGCTGAATGAGTAAATCAAAGCTCATCCACTGACTAGCTGTGTGACCTCAGGCAACTCACTTAAGCTCTCTAGTCCTCAACTGTCTCATGTGAATAATGAGTAAGTTGGTCTATAGGACCTCTAGGGTCCCTCTCAGTTCTAGATGAATGATTCTATATTATGAATCAAATTCACTTATGTGATAATAATAGCAGCAAAAAAAAAAATGATAGCAGTGCCAAACCCCTGGAATCCATTTGGATTTTGTGTGGAGTCAGCAATGCCATATGAATCACCCTACTGGTCTGAAATCACTCTGAAAAGCATGGTCACAGCTGGGATGGGGAGGGTGTCAGGAGATTCCAATTCTTAGTGAAGTACCTGATTTCATGCATAGTAAGTATTTTAAAAATGTTGATTGATTAATTCTTCTGCTCCCCTCTCACCTCAAGCCTTTCCTCAGACCATTGGTTTTCCTAGACCATGGGTTGTTGGAAGGGGCTACTCAACTAACCTGACTCTTGATGAGGTCATCATCTCGGTGAATTTGCAAAATGTAACCCATCTTGCAACTGATGGTACACTGGGCTCCATTGTACCGTTCGTTGCTGGAGCAGTTCAGAGATGCATTCTCAACATTCAGTTCTTGGCAGTCAGTGGCTTCACAGGAGAAGTGGACACAGCTGTCAAGGAAAAAAGATATGGGGGCCATTAGTATACTTCCATGAGTAGACAACTAGTCGCAAGCCACTGGAAAATTGAAAGCTGAGGAACGATATGATCAAAGTAAAAAACAGATTGAAGGGCATGGGGAGCATAAACATGGATCTAAATCTGGGAACCCTAGAACTAGGAAGTCCTCTTGAAACTGAAAGGAAGTCATTTTAGGGCAAATAAAAGGAAATACCACTTCATACAGTATGTATGTAATAAACATGAGGAACTCATTATCCCCAGAGGTTATACAGGCAGTGAATGTAAATAGATTCAAGAAGGGTATAGATAAATTCAAGGGTGACTGATCTGCAGCAAACTCTTAAGAGGAAAAAAGGGACATTCGAGGTATATTTCTAAGCTTTTTTTGGTAAGTAGCATATGAAATAACTGTGCTTTCCCAAAAATGTTACTCTTGGGGACCATGCTTAGAGACAGAATCTCCCTGGGGCTAAAACAAGATCAACACACACACACACACACACACACACACACACACACACACACACACACACACACACACACCCCCCATAGACTGGGAGGCAGGAAAGAAAGATTTTAGTACTGGGCATACAAATACACAACTAACATGGTCACCTCACTTTGTATATCTGGGCCTTGGTTTTCCCATATGTCAAATGTTGTTATGTAGTTGTTTCAGGCACGTCTGATTCTTTGTGACCTCATTTGGAGTTTTCTTGGCAAAGATACTGGGAGTGGTTTGCCACTTCCTTCTTCAGATCACTTTACAGATAAGGAAACTGAGGTAAATAGGATTAAGTGACTTTTCCAGGGTCACACAGCTAGTAGGTGCCTGAAGCAGGATTTGAACTCACAAAGATGAGTCTTCTTGACTTCAGACCCAGAACTCTATCCACTGCGTCACCTAGCTACCCAGTTACGTTTTCCCGTATGTCAAACAAGATTGGACTAAATGCTATGTAAAGTTCCTGTTCAGAAACAGAGTTCTTTCTATTATCTAGGTCTTAATTGTCCTGGAATCTTCTCTATCCAAACAGTAAGAATATTGAGGCACCCTAATATATGAATAAAAAAATACGAGAAAACAAAACAAAAACAAATGCTGGACCTGGAATCAAATCCTAGCCCCAACATTTATTTAGCTGTGATGCTAGGAAAGTGACTTTAACCCTTCTCAGTCTCAGATTACTCCTGTATACAATGGGACTGATAAGACCACCTACTTTACTACTGTATTGTAGTGAGGAAAGCACCGTATAGATCTCAAAGTATAGGAACTATTAGTTGTGGTTATTGTTGTTACTCTTATAAGTTGTTGATATTGTTATTATTCTGTGAAAGAAATGAGTACTCTTTTTATGTATACCTTCCGTCTGGCATATCTTTCTCCCGTCCTCCATCAACCAATAAGGAAAAGGTATGGGTTCATCAAAAGGACAACAGACGCCTGTGCCAGGCACAAGCTTCAGGGTTTCTTTGTCCTCCCACGATGATATTGTTAAATCTTGTCCTTAATAAATATTGCTTGGCATGATGAAGAGGACAAGAGTAAGATGAATGTGGTAAATATTCAAGTGAGACCTAAATTAGAATTCTCTAATTTTACAAGAGTTATTTAGTGATAGATGTTGCAACATCTTGCCTAGGGAGGTAGCATGGTGAAATGAATGAGGAGCAGGTCTGGAATCAAAGGATGAAGGTTCAATTCCTGTTTGACCAGGAGCAATGCTTATGTTTATGCTCCCCGTGTCCTCGATTTCTCCTCTCTGGGCCTTACTTTCTCCATCTGTAAAAATAATGATGCCGGGCTAGATGGTTTTCAAGGTTCCTTCTAGTTCCAAACTGATTAGCTTATAAAATAATTATTTTTCCTGGATGATGCATGTCCAATCTTGCCTCATGGCCAAAAAGTAGATAACTTTAGGGATACCTTTCTATGGCTAAACATCCTGTGAAAAGAGTGAGTGTTTATCCTTCACCATCTGGATGCACTGGTGAAGATGCTTTTATAGCGGCAATATTGAAATGAATACAAATGCTCAGTGAAATACATAAAACATTCCAGAACTAAGCCTTAAATTAGCTTTGAAACATGAGACCACTATAGGGGTGACAGTGCTGGATTTGGGATCAAGAAAGGCCTGGGTTCAGATCCTCCCTCAAAAACTTACTTAGCTGTAGAACCTTGGACAAGTCACTTACCCTTTCAGTTTCAATTTCCTCATCTATAAACTGGAGATAATAAGACCTCTGGTACTTATTTTACAAGACAAGCATGATGACCCAATAAGATAATACATGGAAAGAATGCTGAAACCTTTAAAGTATAATGGAGATAATATTAGCACCTACCTCCCAGGGTTGTTGGGAGGATAAAATGAGATCATATTTATAAAGAACTTCATGATCTCAAGTGTTATTTAAATGTTGTACATTGCTATTATCATTATTGCTGTTATTATTGTATATTTATCAGCTGTTGTTTCCTACTTATCAACACCTTTTATCTATGGTCCTTTCTAGGCACTATTTTCAATGGTCCATAAACATCCCGTACGCATTTCTGCCACTATTCCTTTGACTGGACACGATACCTTGACTATTAAATGCCTTCCCCCCTCTCTGACAATCTAGACCCTGTATATTCCTTAAAACCCAGCTCAAGTTCCGTCTTTTCTATGAGGCCTTCACTGACTAAAATAATATGCAAACATCTCTATCTCCTGTGGATTCCCATAGAATGTATCATCTGGTCCACAATTTAGGACTTGATTGCATTCTACACCATACCATTTCCTCATGATGTTAGCTCTCTTTCTCCAGTAAAATCACAAGTTCTGGGTCTGATACTTCAACTTTGATTCTGTATTTGCATCTTCCAAGGCCCCTTCTAGAACAGTAGGCACATAGGAAGCATCTGGTAAATCATAGGATCATGAGGTTGTATATTTGCTGCTGAAAGGAACCTCAGAGATCATCTGGCCCTCCCATTTTACAGATAAGAAAACTAAGGATCAGAGAGGGGAAGAGTCTCACCCAACTAGACAGCTGTTAAATATCTAAAGTGAGATCTGAAGCCAATTCTTGACTCCCAGTCCAAAGCTCCACTTGCTACTTCATGCTTCCTCACTTCTTGTTGTATCCTGATTTTGAATGGTGTTGTTGGATATTCCTTTGGCTGCATCTAAACGTTAGATAGCTACAGTTGTAGAGGTTGCTCTAACGATCTAGGATACCATGATTCTGTGAAGGAAGAGTAGGTCTTTGGTGTGTCCCAAAGTAGGTGCCTGAAAAGGATTAGTCTTCCACCAGAGGTATTTCTCTGAACAAAGAATGTTAGAGTATAGACCGCAGAATGACAGGTTAAAGAACTCAGAAAGTTAGAACTGTAAGAGAACCCAGACCATTTGTTTTACTATTCAGTTGTTTTTCTGTTGTGTCTGACTCTCCTTGACCACATTTGGAATAGGTGGGGCTTCTTGGCAAAGATACTGGAGTGGTTTGCCATTTACTTTTCCAGCTCATGTTACGGATGGGGAAACTGAGGTAAATAGGGTTAAATGACTTGCCCAGGGTCACACAGCTAGTAAGTGTCTGAGGTCAGATGTGAACAGGATACAGAATGTGAGGTCTGAAAGGGGATTTAAAGAACTCCTGGAGGCACAATGAAAAGAATATTGGATTTGGAGTTATTTGGGGTTTAAATCCCAACTCTTCAACCTGGTTGAGCCTCAGAAATTTATCTTCCCTCTTTCAGCTTCAGTTTTCTCTTCTGAAAAATGAAAAGGTTGGATTAACTGATGTCTAAGGTCCCTTCCAGCTCTAAGCCTTATGATCTTATGACTTTTCTGAAGACTAGAAAATGACTTGTCCAAAATGCACACTGAGTTGGTGGCGGAACTATGTCTCCTGACCACTCAATTCAGAGTCCTGAAAACCCAGAATTAAGGAACCAAGCAAACAAACAAACCCCAAAACCAAAAAAAACAACTTGAAATGACAAGTTTATTCTAGTATTTCAAACGATTATGGTAGTGACACCTGAAGTTACACACCCTTGTAAGGGAAGGCAACATGTATTAAGTAATAATAAATAATAAATAAATAAATAATAGAAATATAATAAAATAAATAAAAATAAACTATTTTGATTTCCATTGAAATTTCCTGATTTCCACTGTCTTGGTCCTTTGAAGCCCCAGCAAAAGGCCTTGAGACCCTTTCCACAATTCCTTGAAGCCTCTGAATTATACCATGTAGAGATCTCTAAGAGGTTGTAATTCTATAGTCAACATGAGAGGTAGTGAAACCAAACAATGAAACCGTTGACATTTTGTAAGCAAGTATGACGGGAAAATAATAATAATAACCAAATGTTTTCAATGTAAATAGATCTGCTGTGTAAGCTACTGCTTTGCAGTCTGCTCCCCTGAATTACTTCCCTACCATCCAGTGCTTCTCAATATGCAGTTGGCCAGAACACCTGGGTTCAATTCTCCAGCCTAGTCAATATATTCTGGGAACCCCTGGGAAAGTTGCATTCCCTCTCTGGGCTCTGGTGTTACCAAAAGGCTAATCAAGAGACTGCCCTCACAGCTGGCCACATTCCGAAATCTATCCCATCTCCCATGCTAATTGCCTTCTTCATACAGTGAGGGCTTCTCAGTGGCCCAAGTGGGGGTTGCAACTTTGTTGGAAAAAGTGTCTGAATGAAGCTGACCCTTTATCTACATTATAGACAACATGTTATTGTAGGGGAATAGAAAAGAACACTGAATTTGGATGATCTGAGTTTGAATTCAGATTCTATTTGCTACCTGTGTGGCTTTGACCAAAAGTGAGTTTGAAATTCATCAACAGGTATTTCTTAAGTGTATAATACTATGTTCCAAGCACTGTTCGAGGTGCTGGAGGGTAGATACAAAGACAAGCTATATCAGTCCCTGAAGAGCTTACATTCTATCAATGGGAGCGAGTGTGCACGTACACATGCTTGCATGTAAATATACATATATACATACATGTATATATGTAATTATATGTGAAACTTTTATGAAATAATGTGAGCGTCAGTTTTCTTATTTATATAAGTAGGTAGGTTACCTCTAAGGTCCCTTTCAGCTCTGAATCCTATGACACATCCAACCTTTTCAGTGCCTGTCTCCTCAGTCCTACTGGTTCATGAATAAAAAGGAATTCCTATACTTACAAGAGGGCTGGATCATATGACCTCTAAAGGCTTTTCTAACTCTGGCATTCTATTATTTACAATCCATGACACTGAGAACATATGCTTTCAATGTTCAGGAACCACTGGACTACTAACTCCCTTGGGATATCTCTATAGTTCCCCAGAAACCTCTTCACCCTGGAATTTCACTCTATTCCTGGAATTCACTAATTAGAAGTACTCTGCACCTTCAGTCTCTCCCTCTGTTGTTTGTTGTTCGTCCTGGGGAAGGAGCAGTGTGGTGATGTCTTGACTTGCCTTGAATAGGATTTAAGTGAGACAGAGCTGTGCAAAGCAGCCAGCCTCACTCTCTCCTCCAGAGTCTTCCAAGTCTAGCCGAAAGCCTCCTTTGGCCCACAGCCTTCATTTTAAGGAGGCTCAGGGCACCAGTATCTTCATTCCTTTCCAAATTGTACTCCAGATTCCTCTGTGACTTCCTCTACCGTACCAGGCAGCTTTATCTCTCCTCCCACCCCTTTTCTGTGTAGTCTTTCTCTATTAGCATATAAGTTCCTTGAGGGCAGAGGCTGTCTTTCTTTCTACTAGTATCAGCATTCAGAGAACTTAGCACAAGGCCAGTAGCACAGGAAGTACATAATTAATATTTCTTGAAAATTTAAAATGAAAAGAACATTAGGCCTGAAGTCATTAGACCTGAGTTTGAGTTCTGACTGAGAAATACAGGCTTGGCGAGCCTGGTTAAATCACTTAACCTCTCTGAAGCTCATTTTCCTCCTCTGTATGTAGGGGATCATTATAGGTACACTACATACCTCATTGGGAAGGAAGCATTTCATGAATCTTAAAGTGTTAAAGAGATGTGAGTTACTATCTGTTTCTATTTTGTATTAAAAAGATAGCCAGTTTTAAAAGTCTATCAAGTTCTTACTACAATATTATTTTAAAAAATCTTTGGAATAAAATGATTTAGCTAGGAGAAGGGAATAACACTCCAAATATATGCTCATTTTTTGGGGGGGAGACAGAGAGACAAACAAGGAGAGATGGAAAGAGAGGGAGAGATACACAGAGAGAGAGAAAGAGAGAGAGAGAGAGAGAGAGAGAGAGAGAGAGAGAGAGAGAGAGTACAATTCTCCTTCTATGAATAGGAAATGGCTAATAGTAAGGATGAGGAAGGGAGGAAGAAGGGAAAGTTGGAGGAGAAACAGGATTTAAAGGGAAAGAGAATTATTTTGTCTGAAATTTTCCTGAGTAAAGCCCTCTTTCCCCTCCCCCCACCAGGTTAAACTATCAATGAAGAACTAATCAATTTTTGGTGTGGGTTTTAAAATGTGTTTACATTCCAACTTAAGCCAAGATTTGAGTCAAATCTTTATTTGATCAGAAACAGCCTTCCCATTGGCAATCCAAATATATTTAAACCATTTATAACAAAGAATGACAAGGGGTGTTGTCTAGTTAGTAGAGAGAGGGGCCAGAATTCAAGGGGCTGGCAAGGTTTGAACTTCCAGATCTGCCACTGAATCACTGTTTGAATTTGCATGGTGGGGTATTTTCTACAATTATACCTTGTAGAAGTAGTAGTAGTAGTAGCAGCAGCAGCAGTAATAGTAGTAGTGGTAGTAGTAGTAGTAATAGTAGTACCACCACATGGTATTATTATAAAATATTCAGGATCATTCAGGAGGAAAAAAATATGTAAATATATATATTTTTAAAATATATATATTTATATATATATATATATATATATATATATATATATATATATATATATATGCACACACGCTTTTTTTTTCATGAAATGCTCAACAGAAAATGAAAGGAAATAAAAGGTTATTCTATAGAGGCAGGTGACCTGAAAATTTATAGGACTGAGATAAAATCACCTCAATATTAGGAAGGGATATTGGCCTTTACCATTGTTAGTAGAGTCTAGGAATTGGCTCATAAAATAGAATTAACAGGAATAACAAAAGTGAACTATGTTAAAACTGCATCTCTGGTATTTTGTACCGCTGGGTAGGTTACTTAACCTCTTGGGCCTCAGTTTCCTACTTGATAGTGAAAGGGAGTTCTATTAGAGTATCTAAGGTCCCTTTTGACCCAAAGGTATGGTCCTTTGAGCAAATACATCTGTAGGTTTCTCCTTCATGCTTTTTACTGTCTCCAGTGTGAATACTTGAGAGGGAAATAAATCCCTGAACTTTTTAGCTAATTGGTGAACTATTCATGTGACCTAGGACAGCTTTATTCAGTGAGTAATGATTTTTATATTACTTGCAAGTCCTAGGCAAACTTTGAGAACTGGCTTTGCAATATTTCTCTGATTATTGAAGCAATGTCTAACACATCACACAATGCAGTTCCTATAGATGAATGCTTATCCATATAATCAGGGGTTCTCAAAATACCCAGGTATTTCCAGTAACAATGAAAAACCCCATTTATATGTATAAAGAATTTCAATATTAACAAAGAACTTTACACATATTATCTTATTTGTACCTTACAACAATTCCATATAATTACAGGATGGTCATGAAAAAATGGGGCAGCCAGGTGTCACAGTGTATAGAGTGCTGGGTCAAGAATTAGGAAGGACTCATCTTCCTGAGTTGAAATTTGGCCTCAGATACTTACTAGCTGTGTGACCCTGGGCAAGTCATTTAACCCTGTTTGCCTCGGATTCCTCATCTGTAAAATAAGCTGGAGAAGGAAGTAGCAAACCACTCCAGTATCTTTGCCAAGAATACCCTAAATTGGATCACAAAAAGTTGAACATGACTGAAAAATGATGGAACAAAATAAACACAAAATAATAAATAATTAAAATGTAGAACAAAATGTCTGTAATGCAACTCTAGACTAAGATATCTTCTAGCTCTAGATTCTAGTCATGACTCTAGAGTCTAGAAGCTATGAAGTAAGTTATAATATCATCTGTTTGTTTGGCAGTTTTTTTTTGGGGGGGGGCACTGAATCTCCTTAGTTATCCCAGGTTGGAAGTCCATTGGCCACTCATGGACTGGATCCCATTAATACTTGGGATGGAAACTTTTGAGATACTCTATTTTTTGGACCTGATTCGGCTTCCCCTCCTAAATCAGTCTTGTGGTCCCCCTATGACTAGGGGCTTAATATATTGGTGCCTGACTTAGTGTAGATGTCCAATATTCTTTAAACCCCATTACAATTCAGAATTTCCACCCTTGAGTGATCCACCAGCCTCAGCCTCCCCAGCAGCAAGAATTACAGGCATACACCATCACACCTGGTATTACTATCATTTCTTAAAGAATGTATATAGTTTGCAGGTATCTTATTTGAAGTATAAATGTGCTCTTATTCCAAGAAAAGTACAATAGAAAGTATGAGAAATGGAGGAGTTGAAGGAGGTATGGAGAAGGAAATGGAAAGTGGATCAAAGTGAGGGGAAACTTCTTTGAAATTTCTGAAGGGATAGAAGAGAGAATACTAAGATTGAGGTGGTGAAGGGAGGGGGAAGGAGGCTTGGCTACTGATTTCATTTATTATTCCATAAAAAGAGTATCTACTATATTCTGCAAATAGGCAGAAGATTTTAAAGTAGATAAAGAAGGTAAGGGCAGAGGTAATACTAATAAAATTACAAAGTTGGACAAGCCCATGATAACTCAGGAAAACCATGAGTAAAGTCCATCATCATGATCTGCTGTCTCCTGGGGACCATTTTATATCACTCCCACCTGAGAGAATAAGCCTTTTACTTTCCTCACACTTGGGAGGGAGTGTAAGCAATTCATTCTGGCAAGGGGCCTGAGGTCCTCCTTTGTTGGAAGTAAATCCCAAGTTTTATAAACAGTACAAGGTCACCCTGTGTCCCTGTCATGGACAGCATGCAGGCCTGCTGCCCCAGTCCCTGGAAGGCTCATGAAAGAGCCCAGGAAATGGACTCAAGCCTGAAGAAGCAAAGCCAGTGGTGGAACAGTTTCAGGAACAAAAGCCTCAAAAGCCTGGGTTTCCAAAGGTTAGTTTCCTCCTCTATTATAACAGCCCTGCTCAAGCCAGGCTCCAGAGTCTGAGTATGTTTTTGTGAAGAAGGAATGAGGAAAATAAATTCAAATTAAAAAAAAGATTTTCTAAACACACAGTACTTCACATTTCATAATAAACTGTTCAATTTCTGCTTAAAACTGGAGGAGTGAAGGAAGAGGAGAGTAAGAATAAGGTGCATACACACTCATGAACACTCAACACTTACACAAGACAGCCCCTAGTCACAGCCTTCCTCCTCTTCTTATTGGCCTTCAGGTTCATCCCCTCTCTCTCTCTCTCTCTCTCTCTCTCTCTCTCTCTCTCTCTCTCTCTCTCTCTCCCTCCCTCCCTCCCTCTCTCCCCATCTAATTTGTGCACCAGAATTTGGCCAGACTTACACAACTGGACCTCTCATTTGAAACTTGATCTTCCTTTCTTTGGGCCTCTGAATTTATACAGTTTATTACACAGAGTGATCAGAGGCCTTGAATCTAGGTCAGAACACACTGACTGGATTGATTTAATTATAGAGATATTCCTCTGCCTCCTCCACCCCAACTTCCCAATACCCTGTCTTCTTTGTCCTACCACCTCCACCTCCCCTACAAGTAAATCAAGAAAGACCTGAAAACTCAGACACCACCATCCACCCAACTCATCCTATAGACACACTAGCAACTAGCTCCCCAAATGATTTTTGTTGTTGTTGTTTGTTTCATAACTATCCACTCACTGGGAAAAAATATTGATCATTACACTTAGAGCATTCACCCCATTAGTTTTCTGATTTCTCTGTCATTCGTAGAAATGTTCCTTAGCCTTTCCAGTGTCTTCCCTCCTTTCCCAAGCCCAAATCCTATCTTCTCTGTCAAATAGTGTTATATATGGCTCATGAGTAGCTGTAGAACACAATGATGCTCAAGGATGCTGTATATATAGGAGTCAGTGTCCCAGTGAAATAGTGCAACTGAGCAAGGCATTTTGTTTTCAAGTTTGAACAAAGGCAAGGCACTAGTATCTCAGGGATGGTATCCCAAGCAATATATAATCCAAAGCTTTCACATCATCATGATACCTTTTCAGGCCCAAATGTGAATAAGTAAAACTTTTCTTTCCTTTTTAAATTTTCCTTTCTTGTAGGTGGGGAGGATCACTTAACTCTTTTGATTGTGAAAAGGACCTTAGAACATAGAATGCTAAAACTGGAAGGGACCTCATCAGGTCTTGAACCCAGTTTTTCTTAATTCAAATCAAGGCTAACTCTTTATCCAAGGCTGTATTGCCTCATATATGAACGATATTACTCAATATTTGTTGATTGATGCATTGACTAGTTGGTTAAAGATCACTACAAAGTTTGGGATCACCTTAAAAGAAAGGTCCTATGGACAAATCTGATGTCACATAAACTTTTTCCCCTTTTTTTGAAAATTTGCCTATATATTAGAATTTATTAGAGTCAATGTTGCATAGTGGACACAGAGCTCAGAAGACAAGACTTGATGTCAAGTCACAATTCTGAAACACACTGGTGGTGACCCTAGGCCAGTGCTTCTTAAATTGTGGGTATTGACCCCATATGGAGTGGTGAAAAATTTGGCAACGGTAAAAGGTTTCTGAAAACTCAAGGATCAAAAATTAATTCAAAATCAAACACATAATGAATCCAAGGTGTTTCTGGCAGCACTTGCCCTCGGGGCATGGTACAATTTCACTGCAGCCTTGGTTCTGAACACAAAGTATGCACACTTTGCACTGCACATGCCCTCATGCCACACAATGCCAACAAAGTTTGCTGAAACTCGAAGGGGGTCTAGAGTGGAAAAAGTTTAAGAAGCCCTGCTCTAGGCAACTCTGAAGCCATTTGGTAGAGAAGGCATCAGTCTGCCTCATTAGAAGAAATTTCTTCATCCAAGAGTTTCTTATAACAGTGAAATCACAGGTTTAATTTCTATTCCTTCATATAATATAGATATTTCTGTTAAAAAAATAACACCTATTGGGAACAAAACATCATAGCAATCAATATTTAAGGAGGTCTCCTAAATGATTACAACAGACTTTATACAACATTTGTTGGAAACAATGAATAAAAAACACTGGGGATTATCAATAGGTTTCTTTTTTTTGTCCTCTGTGGTAGCAGGTGAGTGGAAAAACTTGTATGTTCCTTGATACAATTCTCCTATCCTCTACACGCAGATGACAAAAATAATGAAGTCAAGCATTCCCATAGGGCAGTCATTGAGAGAGAACACTGATCTCACAACCTCAGAGCCATGTCACATAGGACTGCTTTCTTTCCTTCAATAAATCATTCAACAGACATTCATATAGCCCCCACTGAGCCCTAAGCTAGCCATAGCACAATATAGGAATGAAGACAAAAACTGTCTTCTACCCACAAAACTTTGTATTCATCATTCCAGACAATAGTTGTAGAGTAAGTCTTTATGAGGGAACTTGGAACCTAGACTGTTAGAATATAGAACACTAGCACTCATAGAGTTCTTCCAGAACACAGACTATCAATTAAAGTGTTGGAATTTAAAGGAGAAGAAGAAGAGGAAGAGGAAGAAGAAGAGGAAGAAGAAGAGGAAGAAGAAGAGGAAGAAGAAGAAGAAGAAGAAGAAGAAGAAGAAGAAGAAGAAGAAGAAGAAGAAGAAGAAGAAGAAGAAAGAAGAAGAAAGAAGAAGAAAGAAGAATTCAGGAAACTAGAGCCAAAGGCAATGGAGTGAATTGCTAAGGGTCATACAGTGAATTAGAGGCAGAGTTGGAACAAGAATCCAAGTCAACCTAATGAAGATTGTAATCAGAATCAAATGAGAAAATGTTCGTTAAACTACTTTAGAGGTCAAAGAGCTGGAAGGGCAAAGAGCAAAACACATGGAAGTACTACCAAAGGGTCACTTTGGATTTGACTAAAATCAATCAATCAATTAACAAGCATTTAATATGCCTACGAGAAAGTGACAGGCAGTTAGGTGGCACAGTGATTAGAATTCCTGTTTAGAGTCAGAAGACTCATCATCATGAGTTCAAGTCTAGCTGTGTAAACCTAAGTAAGTCACTTAACCCTGTTTGCCTCAGTTTCTTCATCTGGGAAATGAGCTAGAGAACAAAATGACAAATCACTCCAGTATCTTTACCAAGAAAACCTCAAATGGGGTCATGCAGAGAAGGATACAATTGAACAATAATTGAACAACAGCAGAAAATGATGCTTAAAATAATTAAATCAAACATCATAAGCAAATGACTAGTGTACAAAACCAGGTCTTCATCTGGTCATATCTGAAATATTAATATTTCTAGAGACTCTCCCACAGATTATGAGAGTTCTTCGGGGTCACATTTTGAGGAACCCTTGAATAGAGATGGGGCAGTTATTCTGTCCATCACTAAAAGGCAGAAGACTCTGGGGTGAAGCATGGTGAATGTTGACATTTAGCCTGGGCCTCCCCCAGTCACTTGCTTTTCTCATTTCCCAGAGGATGTATGTATTCACTTGGGATTAAATGTAGAGCCTCCTTACTTCGTAGCAGCTACAAGTTTAGAGGGAGCCAAAGAAGAAGAAATCAATAGGACACCATCTCTTTCTGATTAAGTAGTAGGAATACTGGGACTTTTCTCAGCATTATAAAAGACCACTTAGGTTCATCTTCCTTCCCATCAGTTTCCTGTTCTGACATTCTGAGGTTACAAACCAGAGAGGGCAGGGAAACCATTTGTTAGGGTTGGGGAAGAAACTGAGACAGGAGTAGGGAGGGGGGAGAAGCTGGAATTGAGAGCTTTACCTCTGCTCAGCCGGGCTGTAGGTCTCCCCTCTCTGACAGCTGCTGATGGTGATGGGGTCAAAGTTGTAGAAGGAACGGAGGGCCACCCCAGAGATGGCAACCAGCGGTGAGGTGAAACTCACAAGGACAGCTCGGCTGTGGTAGAAGGGGTGGCTGAGGTCATGGATCACCGGGATAATCAGGGGATTGCTCCTGCAGCTTAGAACATGGACACCTGTCAGGGGAGTGGAACAGAGAGATGGAGGGGAGGACACTCATTAGTCAATGCTTTTCACACACTCCCCAAAGGCCCTTTCCAAAGCTTCCAGACCCTTTTATGTCACTACACAAAAGCCCCATTTGTGCAGCTGAGGGGGATTTCAAGTTTGATTGAAAGTTGTTTTTTTTTGGGGGGGGGGCAGTAGGTTGTTTTGGTCTGAGATTTTTGTGCATTAAGAAAACACCCCTCCCAAATAAGCGCTCTCCAATTCCCTTCCATTCTCACTTCCTAGGCTAATGAATATTCTCTTTCCTCCACTCTTTCTACTCACCTACATCCAGTTTCTCTTTCTCCTATCCATACCCACCCATCAGCATTCACTATAGTAATTTTCTTCTTCACCCCCTTCCCTTTGGATTCATGCTCTCTGTAATACCATTCTTCAGATAGTCCAATTCTTCTCCACCCTCACTCAAATAAGAGAAAGGCTTTTCCCTGACCTTGTTTACATGTCTCACTTTCCCCTTCCCTCTCAACCTGGCCCTGTGACCTACACTGCTTCTGTATTTGCCACAGCAAACTCTGCTGACAAGAGTGGAATGGGGAAGTGTGTAAGGCGGACATGTGGGCATGCAGCGCTATTTGAGGACTCAATGAGGAAAGACTGAATTCATCAACCAAACAAGACACCCAACAATTATAACAGAGATTGCATTCACAGGTTTAGCTGCATCAAAGACATCTAATGTTCCAGACATCTTTGCCCAGAACCAAAGACAACAAAACAACCAATTTTTTTAATATGCTTCCCCCCTACCAAGATAGAGATCCCCTAGGAATTGATAGGCACATGGTAGTTTTCTTTCTCTTTTCTATTTATTATTTTCTCTTTTACCATTTAGGGGGCAAAATTCCTCCCTTCTTATTTGGCTTCCACCTGACCCTGAAACGACCTTCTTGTCTGCCTCCCTCCCACAGGCCTTTTGAAATGAGCTCTCTGTGGAATGATGCCGGTTCCCGCTTTGAAGCAGGGGCTGCCAGAGCAGTGTCCGCCTGGAATTCCAAACACTTTGGAATTGCAAGGCTGAAAGTCATCCATTTCCCCAATCCCTTGATTACTGCTAGCTTGCCAGAAGGGCTAGGGGCTGAGGAGAGATTGGGGGTGGGGGGTGGGGCAGTGTAGGGCCAACAGGGTGGTGATATCAATTCACCTCCTGCTAGGCAGATACTCAAGGGGCCTTGCAGTCAACACTAGGCCTAATTGGGCCCCTTGGTAGAGAGGTACAGCTTCTCAGGAGCTATAGCAAATCCTCCTAAAGGCAATTGACTAGGGACAATCACAGATATGATTTGTGTGTCTCAATCTGTGTGTGCCCCAGGATGGGAGACTTCATTTACTCTCCTGTTCTGATCATTGTTTTCTCTAGGAAGGTGATGGTCAATCATTCCTATCGATTGGGCACCCAGTGCATTAAGAGCCCTAAGATGGTTTTGTGGGGAGAGACAAGGACAAAATTGTTATCCCCGAAGAGTTCACAAAGACTTTATGAATTGAAGGAAAATCTTGGACTGAGAGTCAAGAGAACTGAGCTCCAGTTTTGACTCAGCTATGAACTAGCTACTGGTGTCAAGCAAGAAACTTCTCCACTCTGGGCCTTAGCTTCTTCTTTTATAAAATGGGAGGTAGATAATCTCTAAGATTTTCTAGTTCTAATATTAATTAACATGAACTTAACATGCATACCTATATACAATAGGTAAAAGTGAATTCCACAAAAGAAAATTAAGTATTTGCACAGTTGTACATATATATGAGTATAGATAATACACACATATATGCACCTATAATTATACATGCATAGTGTATGTATGTAACTACACATATGTTTGTGTATATCATACCCAGATCATGAATTTGTTCTTTCGTATCAAATAGCTGAACACTGATTGTCTCCTGTTTCTGGTCCAAATAATTTGTCCCATCAGTCACCAAATGGACAATAACTGCTGTGGCTACCATTGGCTGGGAAAAGTAAGCCTGTGAGAGAAGAACACATGATATTAAAGTTGTTTGGCAAGACTTTACTAAGGGGTATGTTTCAGTAGGGAGGGAGAAACAGAAAGCAAAGAAGGGCTGAACAGGGCTAGAAATGTTCTTGTTCAAAGCCAAATTCAAAGAAGCCTCACATTCACAAGGATACAATATTTCCTCCAACATGGATTCCCTTAATGGGTAGATCAGTGTATAAAAACACGGAGCCAGTGACCCAATAGAAGAGTGTTTGGAGTTCTAAAGGATTTTCATCCCTGTCTCTTACCCTGAGCCAGAAAGTCATCTGAGGGTTATATGAGTATTGATAGTTGATCGTGCAAGGATACCATGCGTGTTGAGACACTTCTTCACTCAAGTCCACCACTTTGGTTCGACACATCTGGAAAAAGAAAGATGCTCTGAAATTAGTCACAGGTATATTTCTTTATGTCTCATAGATCACAAAAGGAAAAATGTGTGTATATGCATGGGCATGAATGAGCTTTGTGCATACATACAGACATAGCTTAATCTCAATTGCTGGTATCAGTACTTCTTCCAGCTCAGATCAATACCCAAAGGTACCAAAGTGAGATGTAGTGATTTTTTGTTGTTGTTTATTTGGATGGTCAGTAATCAAAAGATTCATTTGGAGATGGGTGAGGATTTTTGGAAAATGCTAAATTTCTTTCTGAATGGTGTAATGGAAATGCAAATTTAAAGATCTTCCCTGCCCCTAGCTTAAGTGCACCTGGAGCCTGTGGTGGGAGGCTTGTTTTTCAGGAAAGCCCATATCTTGATACTTTGTGATTGGGCAGTGGGTCCAGAAGGTTGTTACATTCTCTGAGCCAGGAGAAGGCTATATAAACTCTGATGAGAGGCTTTGCTCTGGGGCTCACTTTGAGAAGTGTTGTGTGATTTGACCAGATGAGACTCTGGGAAGCCGTTGTTGAGAGCCCCCCGGCTTTGAAAACCCAGATGTTGATGCTTCCGTCTCTGGTAACTGTGATTTGGTATTGATATAATGGTAGGACAGTTTGGAAGCCTGTCTGTTTGATCTGTAAGTTCTGTAACTCTGAAGTTCGGGTGCTGACCTTTTTCCCCTGAACTAGGTAATGTATGTTTGTTTGATTAAAGTAAGCTTGTTAACCCATTTTGAGTTGCTTTCCTTTACAAAAGCAGATCTAAGAACCTATATTGGCAGCTACCCTGGGGATATTGGGGTGCTTGACGATACAAATGGGTAAATGACCTCTTTCCATCATCCAAGGCAGGTTCCAAAAAAATAATAGTAAAACTTTAAATAACAATAAAAAAGAAAATAATGGGAACATATTTCCTAAAGAAGAATCCAACAACAGGCATGTAGATATATGTATCCCCTGAAAACACATATACTAATGTTTATACACACACACACACACACACACACACACACACACACATTTCAACACATCAAAGATCTGTAATTTTGTTGATTTGGATATTTCCTCTACTGACACAGATTCCAAACCTTCCAATGCCTCAGCAGGTCGTCTTAACATGTTGCCATGACTAGAAAATTCATCATCCTATAACCAATCTGATGATGAAGTTCTACAAGCTCAGCTAGGCTGGTTCTCAGATTATGTAGTACTTCTAGCCTTTCTATCCTGGTGGAAATGGTAGTGATGGTAGTAGTGGTAATATGAGAATGGTGCATGTCTAAAAGTTTATCCATTAAGTTACAGACATTTTTGACCATAGTAATTCATGACATTGGTTATTTAACACATATTGAAGTTCTGTAATCAGTGGAGTAAGTATCTATATGAAAGAAATTGTATATCCTTGAAGTAACAAATTATGTAATATTTAGTCTTATATATATGCCCACATACATATATTCACACGTGTAGACTTTCAAAATATGGCATTAAAATCCTTAAAGATCCTCAGAACTTGTGCATATGTCAAAAGCACTCTTGTCCTTGACAACCTATCCCTTATAATCAATCAACCAACAAGCATTTAATTAATAGCCAACAAGCATTTTAGTAATGATGAAACTCCATCAGCTCAGGTGTGCCAGATGCTGTTATAGGTTCTTGGAAACTAAAGATAAAGAGATGGTGGTCACCCTCTAGGAACTTACACAAGCCTTTAACTTGCCAAGATTCTCTTGCAAATTTAAATTCATACACAGTTTCATATTGATTTATGTCTCCACCCACAGAAAAGACAGACGTTACAATTTCCCACAAGTCTAACTGTTGTACAAAGTCAATCATGTTTGCATAAGTTTCTGCTCTTATCCTTTATCCTTTCTCTGCCAGGCAAAACTGTTAGCTTTTGCCCTGATTTCTTTTCCTTTGCATTGTTTGAATACTAACAAAACATTTAAATAAAAAAATATAATAAGCTAAAAAATTGTGGGATAAAATGACTCTTTGGCATTGGTGATATATAGAACTAATCACTGTATAGGTAATAAAAAGATAGATTTAAAATGATACAATTGGGGGGTGGAGCCAAGATGGCGGAGTAAAAGCAAAAACTTCTCTGAGCTCCTGCCCTAACCACCTCCAATACCTGTAAAATATGACTCTAAACACATTTTAGAGCAACAGAACCCACAAAGTGACAGAGAGAAACAAATCTCCCACTGAAGGCAGCCTGGCAGGCCTACAGGAAGGGTCTGTTGCACCCAGCTGGGGGCTGAGTGCTGTCTCTGTGAGCCAGGCAGTCCCAGACCTGGAGCAGCCCAGACCAGTGGCAAAGACTACCTGGAGCAGACTTCAGGAGAGTGAATCACCAGAACCTGTGGTGATTTCCAGACTTCTCAACCCATAAATGCCAAAGAGAATGCCAAAGGTCAGTGGGGAACTCTGTTGGAACTGAGTAACGTGATGGAAGACCATGGTTTGGCCCCTGTCCCTGGGGTGAGAGGTGGCAGAGGTCTGGTGGCTGCAGTTGCTGCCGTGTAGCTGCCTCAGGAGCTCCTGGCCTGCAGATCATAGGGCGACCAAGCGACCATTCAGAGGGTAATTGCTCTTGCTTTGATCTGCTTGGATCTGGATCATGGTCTTGGGTGGTAGTCCTGGGGTGTGCAGCCAGTGCACCAGAGCTTGAGTTGTCTGTAGAGAGGGCACCCTCCTCATGGCTCTGACAACATTTGCAAAAAACCCAGCAATTTGGGACACAGCTCTCTCCACTCTGGAAGCAGAGTTTTACCATGGCAAAGAGCTCAAAAGTCAAGTAATTGGCTGGCAAGATGAGCAAGCAGAAGAAGCACAATCAGACCATAGAATCCCATTTTGGGGGACAAAAAGGATCAATACATGGAACCAGAAGAAGTCGACGAAGTCAAAACTCCTGCATCAAAAGCTTCCAAGAAAAATATGAACTGGCTACAGGCCATGGAGGAACCCAAGAAGAATTTTGAAAATCAAGTTAAGAGAAGTGGAGGAAAAACTGGGAAGAGAAATGAGAATGATGCAAGAAAATCATGAAAAACAAGTCAGCAACCTACTAAAGGAGACCCAAAAAAATACTGAAGAAAATGACACCTTAAAAAATAGACTAAATCAAATGGCAAAAGAGGCCCAAAAAAGCCAATGAGGAGAAGAATGTCTTAAAATGATAGAATTGTCTTAGAGTTAAGCAGTGTAAGTGGGCTTTAAAGTATTACTACAAAACCAAAAATGCACTTGGATGGTATGGTGGATAGAATGCCAGGCCTGGAGTCTGTTAAAACCTGTGTTCAAATCTGATATTGGATGCATTATTGTGTGACTCTGGGCAAATCATTTAACCCCATTTGCCTCAGTTTCCTCATCTGTCCAATGAGCTGGAGAAGGAAATGGCAAAACCACTCCAGTATCACCAAGAAAACCAACCAAAATGGGTCATGAAGAGTCAGATATGACTGAAACAACTGAAAAACAACAACAACAAAGCTGAAATATAAAGACATTAGAGATATAAATTTTAAATGGATTCATTAAATCATTTTGAGGATATAAAGCCATTTGGTGGTGATACAGAATATTGTAAACAACACTGAAGAATCAGAAGACCTAGATTCGTATCCTGACTTTGTCATTTATTAATTATGTGATGTTAGGCAAGTCATGAAACCTCTCTAGGCCTGTTTCCTCACATCAAAAATATGGGACTTGGAATCATTGATCTCTGAAGTTCTCTCTAGCACCACTATCACGAGAGTTAGTGATACATGGCAAATATGAGGCAGAGATTTATCTGGACAGGCATTTATCTGGAAGATGGGAAAAATACCAGTAATACAAACATATGTGTACACACACACACACACACACACACACACACACCAGTGATAGTTTCTAGCATATTTTTTCTCAAAGAGTCATTGAAACTGCTAGAAAGGAAAGGAAAGAAGGAAAGGAATAAGCATTAATTAAACACCTACAATGTGCCTGGCTCTGTGTGGAGCACTTTGAAAAGATCTCTTTTAATGCTCACAAAAACTCTGAAAGATAAGTGTTATATACCCATTTTACAGCTGAAGAAACTGAGTCAGACAGATGGTAAAGACTTGCTTACTTTAGTACCTTATAATATTAAAGTTTTCATTACAGATTAAATGCTTATTGGTTACTAAAGTGTGTACAGTATACATTTTACTAAAATATCCTTCATGTATATTTTGCTGTATGTAGACTCCCACATACAATGAATGTTTTACACAATAAATTCCTTTGTTTATTCAACAAAATTATTATATGCTTACTATGAGTAAGGCAGAATGCTGGAAATGTCTAACAAATGAGCACATGAGGTGAGTCAGTCATTTAAGGGGATTCAGTATCTTTTCTGGCTTCATTTGTAATGTCTAAGTCATTTCAGTCAGGCAGGCAGCAAGGGTTTAGTTAAGTGTCATACTAAACATAAAGAGGGCAGATAGAAGCAGAAAGACAGTCCCTGCCCTCAAGAAACATATATTCTAATGGGGGAGGACAACACATAAAAGTGAGTTGAAAGGGAGAGTGGGTTGGGGTAGAAGATACCTGGTGCAGGGGCATGGTAGGTTTAGAAAAGTTCTGTGTAGATAAAACAGCAATGCTCCCAGGAGAGCAATGAAGATATCTTTGGCCCGAACCTCCTCCTTAAACTGGAGGGTCTGAGGTGAACCAGCAACAGAAAGTGAGGCCTCAGAGGTGGACAGTACTTCTCATTTGAGAAGTAGTCTCAAATTAGGGTGGAGTGAACCTCCAGGGTGAAGATGTTTCTATGCATTCATAGAAAAAGTCTTGAGAAGATAATACAGCTCTATACCCTGCAGAGAGATGTCAGTGGGTTTTTCTTAAGCCTCCAACATGAATCTAAGGCCATGGGTATAAAATCTATTCACCCTAGGAGGATTTTTTCTCCACAAGGGGGAATACATACATACATACATACATACATACATACATACATACATACACACATAATATATACACACACCCATATATATGCACACTCATGCACATACACACACAGGTGTGTATGCAAACACACATGCACATGTATGTGTGTATCCCAACTTCCATCAATAATAGGCTAATTTGAGAAGTCAGGGCAATCCACAGCCATGTGTTTCCACATTAGCTCAGCAAGGATGGTTAAGACAGCTGAGCTCTGAAGGTGAAAAAGCAGTAGCTGAAGCCCATAACTCTAAGGAGGGCACCAGTCTCTCTTCTGTGCTGGGCTACCAGTAGCCAACATCAAAACAGGGAGAAGTCAGACTTATACTACCTATGTTAGAGACCAGCCCTCTGGTGATACCATTTGTGCATAAACTTACATAGTGTTAGAGGAAGGAGAGGAGACTGCTAAAACTTTGTAGAAAAGCAGGGTACCTGAGAGGGAGGTCTGTGTATTATTCCTGGGTGCCTTTTACCGTATGGCTCTGTATTTTCCCTCTGCTATTTGCATGGACTGTCAGAGCCTGCTTGGCCATGCTACTGACCTGCCCAAGGCACAGAAAACACGAAAGGCCTGTTGGTGATGATTTGTGTAACAAGGTCAGAGACAGCCCCATCCTTGACAGCTCTTCCAAGTCTTTTCCTCTTCCCTAGAGCCTGTCAATGTCAAGAGGCATGGGGACCCTGATGTACAGCTTAGAATTAAAAAAAATGTTTCCTCTTTTAAACCTTGAATAAAAAGAGACATTTTAAACAATGCCAGGGTACTGCAAAGACAAACCCAGAGACATTCTTCAAAGGATCCCCTGGAGAAAATGGAACGCAGTGTGTTGCCAGTCTGCAGGTAAAACTGTAGCAAAGAAAAAGGCTTGAGGGACCAGCCATCTGATTGGCTAGAAGTGAGGTAATGGTTTCAGTCATTCAGCCCTCTAAAGGCCTCGTGCAAAGGAATCTATGGGTAAAACATAACCAGCTTTAATGGGCTGGAAGACGTTTTTGAATTTATTTTTTCTAAAAAACAACTGGGCCCAAGCTTCCCTGAGACTTGCCAGTGGGTAGTGTTACATTTTACAACAGTGTAAGACTTTACATAAGCTATCTTTGGCATTTGAAATGCAGTCCAGCAATTCGACATGTATCATTTCAGAATTCTTCCTCCTCATGTTTTAAGCCGCCTTAGTCCTCAGTGGAGCATGGCTGAGGACACCACTGTAGTCAGGGGGAATTATCTGTCCACATCTAACATCTTCATGGTCACAGAACTCTCTGACATGAACAAAGGCCTCTTATTGCTTTCATACAGTTAGCCCTTATCTTCCTCGGTCTATCAGCACAGGACGCAGCTTTTAGAGAGACACGCCGCCAATATTTTCTCTTTTGTTGTTTTGTTTAGTTTTGTTTTTGTTTTCAGCCTGGCTAGGATTATAATCGGAGACGGTCAACCCAGATCAAAGAGGAGGAAAACAATCCAGTTGAATCTTTGCCCAAAGTCCTGACCAATTTCAAACACAGCTCTGGTATAAGAGTTCCATGAAGATGTCCCTTCAGTGAGGTCAATGAGCATAGTATCTTCTTTTCCCAGTACATTTACTTGCAGCCCTGTACATCTCCCACTTGGGAATGGTAGAATAAGCCCACAAATGAAATTGAACTGTAGTTATTTTCCCCCCTCAGGTCACCTAAAGAGCACCTTTCAGAGGAAAGTTTTATGATGGTTGACTTTTCATCTAGCAGCATTTCAATTAGGAATGGAAGGGAATAATCATTTCTATAGTGCCCGTATTATTCTATAGACACTGTATTAAGCACTTTTACAAACATTATCCAATTTGATCTTTATAACAACCCTGGGAGGTAGGTGTTATTATCAGCCCCATTTTACAGTCAAGGAAACTGAGGCAAATAGAAGTTAAGTGACTTGACCAAGATTATACTGCTACTAATTGTATGAAAATGGATTTGAACACAGGTCTCAACTTCAGGCCCAGCAACTCACCCACTTTTCCATTAGCTACCTCTCTTAGGAATTAGAAATTAGTACTTGATTTTAGTTCTTCATCTGTGTCTCTAAGAATTTAAGAAAGACAGGGGTGGCTAGGTGGCACAGTGAAAAGAGCACAGACACTGGAGTCAGGAGGACCTGAGTTCAAATCCAGCCTCAGACACTTAACACTTACTAGCCCTGTGATGTTGGGCAAGTCACTTAACTCCAATTGCCCTGCCCTCCCCCTTCCAAAGGAAAAAAAAAAGAATTTAAGAAAGGAGGTGATCTAATTCAATGTTTTATCCAATGCAAGAATGTTTCTAACGTTATCAAGCCTTTACTTGAATATCTCCTGTGACCTAAAGTTCACTATCATTCAAGGAAACCCCATTTCATCCAAGGCCAGCTCTATTTGGTACAAAGTTGTTCCTTACATTGCGTTGAGATCTAGATTCCTTCAAAGCTCAGCTTAAGTACCACCACATGAGGCATTTCTTGATCATGTACCAACTAGTGCCTTCTCCCTCCAATGAATTATCTTTTACTTTATATAAAATTGTCTGCATATTGTTGCCTCCTGATAAAATATAAACTCCTTCCAGGGAGGGACTGTTTCATTTTTATTTTATTTATTTATTTGGCTAGCAACTAGCCCAGTGCCTAGCAAATAGTAGGCACTTAACAAATACTTATAGATGGATTGAAATTCTTCCCTGTTAATTTCTCCTTATTGATCT
The DNA here is from genome assembly GCA_011680675.1 of Gymnobelideus leadbeateri. NCBI lineage: Eukaryota > Metazoa > Chordata > Mammalia > Diprotodontia > Petauridae > Gymnobelideus > Gymnobelideus leadbeateri. The sequence continues at coordinate 64,445 of WOXC01009528.1, read as the reverse complement.
TCATTCTGCCCTCTAGAGTCACTTAAAATTAGTTTGTTCCTTCTCTCAAAAGACACCCCTTCAAAAAAGAAAGTAAATCTCCCCTATTTCCTACCCCATTTCCCCCTTCCATCAGTCTTCTTTCTCAAACCTGAGTAACTCCTGTTGCTTTGACCAATCCTAACCTAATTTTCATCATCTTGGCCACCATTTGTTTTTCATTCTCTCTTTCTTTTTCTGCTGGACCACCTAGCTAGTCCACAGAACAGAAATATAACTTGATACTCTATTACCACTAGGTTTATAGTTAGCATACAAGCTACCTGCTGGGGGGGGGGGGGGAGGGAGGGAAGGGAGAAGGAGAGAGAGACAGAGAGACAGAGAGACAGAGAGAGACAGAGAGAGACAGAGACAGAGAGACACAGAGAGAGAGAGACAGAGAGAGAGAGATGGAGAGAGAGAGAGAGAGAGAGAGAGAGAGAGAGAGAGAGAGAGAGAGAGAGAGAGAATACAAATGCACTAATCTACTTCCTCACTTACCATTTCCCATTAGCTGGTCTATTCCTAAAAGATAAAGCAGTACACTGATAGTTTTAGGAACTAACCCTGCCCAGAACCAAAGGGCTGATTTTGAGTGGCATGTGACAGAGCTAGAACTATTTTCTATGTTGGAAGACAAAAAGCTAGAACCTTTTTCAAATGTAGCAATTCAGGAGAAGCTGACCCCAGGCACCTTTGAATATACTAATCATGAGTAAGGCAGATAAGAATGAACACAAAGGTTGGTAAAAATTCCTTTGGTGTCAGGGGCTGTACTTATGGACTTATCAGTCATTCTAGTTATTTCTGTCTACACATCTTCCCTCCTTCCTCAGTAGGAAGAAGTTTAGTTAACCAGCCTGCATTACTATTCAATAAACAATCTCTCCCTCCCCCTCTCCCCCCCCTCTCTCCCCCCCTCCCTCCCTCCCTCCCTCTCTCCCTCTCTCCCTCTCTCTCCTGGACCTGTGGTTTAATCAATGTAAAGGACTTCTAACATTGAAGCCTCCAGTACTGACGTCAGTCTGTCACAGTCTTAGAGAGTTGCTAGGAGTACAGAGAGGAACTTAACTGTGGTTATATAGCTTGTAAAAGTGGTCAGAAGTAGTACCCAACCATTCTGTCCTCTAAGGCTACCCTTCTATCATCTATACCAAACCGCCTTTTAAGACTGCTCCTAATTCCTTCTTAATCCTCTGGTCACAATACACATGCTAAATGATTTTTACCATTGAGCTCATCCACCAGTGAACATGCTGGTCTCTGCTCATCCTTTTCCCTTCACATATGTCCGAGGTGATTTCATGACTTCCTGTTTAGCCCCCAATTCCCCTGACTCCTTTTTGGATTAGGACAGTAATCTGCCTAGGTCTTTTAACTGTCTAGGCCTTTTCACTGTTTCCCCACTATGTCTTTATCTAGCAAGGCTTGTTTAATAAAATGGTTTTCATTAAATTACCAGCTCAAAAATTTTTTAATCTTAGGCAAATATCAGCACCAGAGTCAGTGTAGGGCAGTAAGAAGAGCTGGGGTTAGTATTAGGTAACAGAGGCTTAAGTCTAGGCATTTTTTCTTCCTAGAGAAAACCAAAGAGCTTCTCTGAGCCTCAGCTTCCTTATTTACAAGGGAGGCATATGGATACCTGCCCTGTCTCCTAGGCTTATGGTGAAATTTATGTCTTGGTACATTTGCATGGTTGCTGTGAAGAAATTACCCCGTAAAACTCAAAACACTAAATAAATACTTATTATCATCAGCCAGTAAGAAAGATTGTTCCACACAAATAGTAGTTTTATCATTGTTGTTCTTTCCCTTACTTTTTGTTGTGATCGGGTTGACAAGAAACTATTTAAGTGAGGAATGAAGGAAAAACACATTGAATTAGAAAACAGGGCATCTGGATTTGGATACAAACTTCATCTTGGTGTGACTCTGGCCAAATCATTTCACCTCCTTATTTGTAAAATGAAGCGTTTTTGGACTTCAATGCATTCTAAAGGTCCAAAGGTTCAAGTGTTAGGATTCTACAATCAGTAGGTTCTTCTGAGTCCATTTTGCTTTTATATATAGTATCATGGGGAGAGTAGGAGACTAGATTCCAACTGATACTAACCAGCAAGTCATTTCCTTAGGCAAAAGCCACTCTATACACTTATTTTGTGCTTTCCTCCTCTCTAAAAAGAGGGTTTTGGCCTAGATAATCTCTAAAATCACTTTCAACTCTCAAGTTCTATGATTCAATAAACCGATGTCAAAGCCACTGTGAGTGCTACTCTAGGGAGCTGTCTATATTGTATTGGGCTCAAAAATTAAATGCTCATGAAAAAAAAGTGGGGGAAAGCGGATGGGTATGGTCTCATTTGCCTCCCAGTAAGCTTAACAACTTCTGGATCAAATTTTCTCAGTTTTACAAGGTCGGAGGTTGGTTTTGCAGCTGCCCACCCTTGCCAAGACAACCCAGAGAACAAGAAAAGCAATCCAGACTCATCATCACCATTAATAAAAGTTGTGTGTGTGTGTGTGTGTGTATGTGTGTGTGTGTGTGTGTGTGCGCATATGTGTGTGTGTTTAGTTGGGGATTCAAGAGAGTTCAGGAGGATGGTCCCAATCTCTGGGCTAAAAGATCCTTCTACACAGCAAGTTCTGGTGAAAAGTCTTGTTTGTCTTCAGTCTACTAACCAGATAGGACAGGGGGACATGAGTGGCCTCTTCTGGTATAGGGGGAGCATTTGTCCACTGGATAAGTGACCAGTTATGGCAGCCAGCACCAAATCCTGTCCTCAAAGGCTGCTTTCAATTAGAGGAGTTAACGATGTCTTGCTTTCAAAGGGTTTTTTTAATCCAGTTTATCTTCCACCCACACACGTTGTACACAAAGGCAGAGAGACAGAGAGAACAAGAGGAGAAGGAGCTGTGGTATTTTCCCACACGAGGGAATGCCATGCGGTTTCTATTGAGTTCCCCTTTGACAGATTTATGCCGTCCTTTGTCAATCACAGGAGGGGGGAAGTGCTCACCAAACCTCCAGCCCATCCTCTCCAATTTCCTCTTTCTACCCAAAGGGACCTGGGAATGTGCCACAGAGAAAGGGGAAAAAATAAAAGACAGAAAGGAGGGAAACACACACACTCACATACATACATATACACACACCAATCAGGGTTTCCCAATGTGTCTCCTTAGGCCAAATGTTAGCCTCAGTTACGCAGGCGCAGCTCCAATTGACTTCACTGGGAATTGAGCAGGCGTAAATGGGGCAGGAGTTGGCCCCTTTCACTTAACCCCAGTGGACCTTCAAACACCAGGCAGCTCCTGAGTGTATAGTGGACTTAGAAAACACTCCATTTGGGGTGGAGTGCAGCAACTAAAAAGATAAGGAAAAGAGGAAGGCTAGCCCCCTGTTTCCTTCCCCTCCCATCCAGGCCTGTTTAGGTACAGCTGACTTCCTAAATCAGAAGGCCAGAGTAGTCATGTGGAAGTCCTAAAATGAGTGAATAATTCAGTCAAAACCATGCAGGATTGGACAGAAGAGATCTGAACTTTAGTCTAACTCAATGTATGTATAGCTCAAAGAAGCTCAAGAGATGTCACAAGTCCATACCTACTTCTAACCCAAGCCAGAACAGTTACCTCACCACTCCAGCAATCAATCAGGTATCACAGAAAATACAAAAAGAAAAGTGAGACAATCCCTGCCCTCAAGGAACCTATATTATATTGAGAGAGAAGAGGGGCAGCTAGGAGGCACAGTAGACAGAACACTGGGCCTAGACTCAACAAAAAGTACCTACTATGTGACAGACATTGTATTAAGTTCTAGGGGTGCAAAAAAGACCTTCAAGAGGCTTTTTCTGATTCCCCCATTATTACTACTCCTCCCTCAATTACTTTGCACTTAGTTCATATAAATCTGCATTTACTTATGTTTACTTAACTGTGGAGAGGTAAGGGTGCTTGGCACAGTGGATAAAGAGAGCAAATCTACATTTAGGAAAATCTGGATTCAAGTGCTGTCTCTGACACACACTGACCTAACACCACAGTCTTCTAAGCAAATCTATAAGCTAATAGTTTTCAAACTTTTGGAGCTCATGACACCTTTAACATTCTTTAAATTATTAGGGGAAGTATCCACATACACCCCAAGAGCTTTCGTTTATACAGATTAAATCTATCAATATTTATTATATTAGAAATTAAAACAGCTTATTATTATGAAAAAAGTTTTGACCCTGGACTTGCTGAAAAGGTCTCTGGTGCCTTCAGGAGTGCTTGACTATACCTCTAGAACCACTGCTCTAAGCTTTAAGACCTGCATTACTAGAGGGAATAACCTTACTTAGAAGTTCCCTCAACTAATGTGTTGAGTTCCTACTTATTTGGGAACCTGCTGTATTTCTCTCCTCCCTCAATTTGTTCAGTCATGCCTGACTCTTCATGACCCCATTTGGGGTTCTTTTGGCAAAGATAATAGAGTGGTTTGCCATTTTCTTCTCCAGCTCATTTTATAGATGTTGAAACTGAGGCAAATGGGGTTAAGTGACTTGCCCAGGATCTCACAGCTAGTAAGTGTCTGACATCAGATTTGAATTCAGGAAAATGAGTCTTCCTGACTCTAGGCCTGGCCCTCTATCTACAGGACCACCAGTAGGTACTTAATAAATGTTTATTAATGATTGATTGAAGGAAATGGTTTGAGCTTGTCTGGGAAGAGAACTGGGAGTTCCAAAAGGCAGAGCTGAGAAGGGAGAAAGCCAAGACCTGGAGACAGTCTGCATAAAGTCAATGAGACCAAAGATCCATAACAACTATTCACCAAGTTTCTGTTTGAAGATATTTAGTAAAGGAAAACTGATTGGCTCCCACTGCAGTCCCCTAGAGTAATTTGAACTAAGGTTTTACTTTAAACACCTCTCCCCCACCCCCACCGGGAAACACTTCAATGTTCCTTTTGAATTACCTATTGCCAACTACCACCAGATATTTTCCAGTTCAGCCCCACTCTTCCACCATAATTCAGAAGCTTAAAATATCTTTCCATTTGAATTCTAAGCATCAGTTCCTTCCATTTCCAGACCCCACACTAAAATGTCAGGGAAAAAAAAAACAGACTACAAAGAGTTAATGGATTAACACTGGCCTCAAACTCTCTTTTACAGACTTAACAACTACAAAAAGCTAGTCCTGTTGTTTACAAACCATTAGAAACAATTATCACCTTCCTGGGCAGGGCCTCAGGGAGTAGTTTACAGCTTGGATGCAAGTCTCAAAGAGATAAAGAGAATCCATTCTTTTAACTTTCAGATTTATAGCTTGACAGAATGTCGGTCAGACAGTCAGCCAGTAACTGTTGCGGGATCTGGGCACAGAGAACTTAGTGACTTGCAGTCACAGATATCTGAAGACCATCAGGGTTCTGACTTGGTGCCTACTTCCAGATGAGATAATTTCCCATCTAATCCACCACCCCACCACACCCTACCAGAATTTCAGGTTTCTGTAATGAATAGCATTTGGAATCAGAAAATAATAGAGTTAGCCAGTCCAATTCCCCTCATTGTACATGTGAGGAAACAGAGGGGCAGGGAGAGAATTTACTAACCTAAGATTCTGCAGATAAGATTTGAAAGCCAAGTGATACCAATGCTCTCTCTTCAAAGCCATGAATTGTACAAGGCTGACTTTCAGTCCTAATATCTAATGCTATAGCTCAATTCAAATCACCTGCAGTGATTTGTTCCCAATAAAAGATAGGCTATGGATTCTGAACCTCTGGGGGGAAAAAAACCCAAACTCCCTAGTAGTAGTAACAATAACAGTGACAGTAACACTTACAATGATAGTAACAGTAGCAGAGTAGTGTTGCTAACTAATATACCCCCAAGATGTAAAGGAAAGAGGTAGAATTAGAGTTCAAACCTTAGCTCTGCACTTAGTTCCTGCATGACTTTGATCAAGTCACTTATCCTCTCTGGGACTCATTTTCCCATCTGTAAAATGAGGAATTTGGAGTACCTCTTATAGTGGAAAGAGCCTAGAATCTCTCTGGCAGCTAGGTGGCACAATGGGTAGAGCTCTGAATCTAGAGCCAGGCAATCTGATAATAAGGTTAATAGACCCCAGAGACTTACTGGGTGTATGACCCCAAGCAGGTCACTTAAATTCTGTTTACTTCAGTTTTCTCATCTGTATAGTGGGTGTAATAGTAGCATTTACCTCCCAGGATCATTGTAAGGATCAAATGAAATAATATTTGTAAATGGCTGTAGGTGTTATATAACTGTTAGTTGATGATGGTGATGATGATGGTGATGATGGTCTTGAGTTAAAGAACAGAGTATCCAAATCTTCCCTTTGGAGATTACTATATGTGACAGTAGGCAAGTTACAGTAAACAAGTTACTTAACTTGCCTACCCCACCATTTCCTTATGTAAAAAGCAAAGAGGTGGGGTTAAATGACCTCTGAGATCCAGTCTAACTATAGTTGTGTACACACACACACACACACATTTATTTATTTCTCTAGGACCAGATGGCTATGATCCTCTTTCCAGTTCATGACTGAAAAAGGAAGCACCTTTACCTTCAAAGCATTAATGGTACTGATAATTATCTCAGAGATGGAGAGCCTTGTAGTAATCCTGGCAGGCCAAAGTTATTCAAATGGGTGAATGAAATCATAATCTTGAGGGTAACATTCTGAGGTAATGGTTATAGTTCTGGTGCCCACAAAATCCTACAGGGAGGACATGCTTCATGTTGTGGTATCATTGTTAAATGTCAACACTTGCTCCATTTCAAGACTTTGGTGAGATGTGAGGAGAGAGGGGAAATGTGACTGTTTCACCTAAAGAAACTCAACAGGTTCTCTTATCTCCTCTCCACAATTTTACCAGTCAGTCATCCACTCCTCTACCACCCCATTTGGACTAGTAACCTAGTGAAAGCCTTTGCATATCATTATGAATCTCATAAGCTATCAAGCCTACCAGATCACTTTGTCAAGGCAAAGTTGTATAATGGAAAGACCAGTATAATTGGAGTGGCAGGAGCTAGATTCCAGTCCTGACTCTGCCACTGTATAACTTCAGTCAATCATTTCATCTCTATGGGCCTCAGTTTTCTCATTTGTAAAATGAGGAGGGATGGGGAGGAGAATAAATTAGATGATCTCCAAGGTTTTTTTTGTTTGTTTTGTTTTTTTTAAAGCTCTAAATCCATGATCTTGAGGGGAAATCACATGAAGACAAGTTTTCAAAGTCTCAGCAACAGGCTACCTGACAGGGACCTCTGGCCTGGGAGTAGCCAGGAATATGCAGAGAAGCGGGATACTAAGCAAAAACAAAACAAAGCCAATTAAAAACAAAACAACTTTCTATGTAGTGCTCCATGGAAACCTTCCCTCTGCTTCAGAAGACCCTTTGACTGCAAGGGCACATGGACCCACCTGTTTGTAATTTCTGGAGGATAGAGGGTAGAGGAAAAGTTTTATTTGTTTTAATTATTGGGAAGTGGAAAAAAATGTTAACATATGACAGTTCTTGTGGGGGCTTCCATAAGCTTCCATGTCACCAGAGGAAGAGAAATTCCCCCTTTCTACTCTAGTCTCCACAGATGGTCTAGGGGTAGATGAATGGAACTTTGCTCTATCCTCCAGAGGAAAGAAGCAGACTTAGAAGGCACCAGAGCTGAAAAGGATCTTAGAGGCCATCAAGTCCAATCCCTGTCTTTCATCTTCCACATTTTCTATTACTCTGGAAACCAGGGTAGTTAAGTAATTTGCCCAGAGTCACACAAGGAATAAATAAAAAGGCAGAATTTGAAACCAGATCTCCAGACATTAGTCAGTATTATTTCCATGGTATCACTGTGAAGTGGAAGCTAGGTATTTCCTTTAAGCAATGGGAAATGAGCTGTCGGCTTTGGTGTAACTAAGGATGCTCCAATGTGGCTGCAAAGAGGGATGGTAAGTCAAATTTCCTTCTATAGGGACTAGTTTCTTCTTCAATCATGGGGAAGTCTTGGAGAAAGAGTGCCATTGTCAAATCATAGACTTGATGAGTCAGACAGAATTTGAGAGTTCATCTAGTCCAACCTTTTGAAGGAATATGAATCCCTCTCCAACATCCCTGACAAAGGGTCACCCAGCTTCTTCCTAAACACCTTCAGTGACAGAATCTTAGTATTTTATGAGGCAGCCCTGATTGTTGGGAGATCTCTAATGGTTGACACTGATCCAAAATCCACCTTCTGTGCCTTTACCCCCTGGTCCTATAGGCACACAACGTCTATGACCTCTTTCTTATGAGAGGGCTTCAGGTTCCTTAAAGAAAGCAGTCTTGTCTCTCCAAATTTCATCTTCCTCTGGCAAAATCCTGATAACATGACAACACAAAAAGAAGTTTCTCTTGTTTATTTTCTTCTCAGCACCATTAGTTTATTAAAAAAATATAAGTGCTATGTGTTAGCTATCATTACTGCTATTATTATTATTATTAATGATAATAATCTATGAATTTTATGCATTTAAAAAATTCTTCTTTCTGTATTTGTGTTCTGGCATTTAAGTCCAAAATAAAATTTTGGGGGAACAAAAAACCATTCTTCTGAGAAAAGATCCATAGGTTGCACCAGACTACCAAAGGGTTCCATAAGACAAAAAAAGGTTTAGAACCTTTGGGCTAGATGATTTCTAAGTATCTCCCAAGCCAAAATGTTTATGATTCTCATAATATTGGTAAGAAAATGGAACAAAGAATCAAACCAAGTATCAGTGGTGCAATTCCTAGGAACCCAATTCCAACACATAAGTGAAAAGAACATTATTATATTTCCTGAACTCATTAAATGGTGGGATACATGTCACATTGTCTATGGATTATTTCAAAGTCCCTAATATAAGGTTAATAGGATTCAGACTTTAAGAGATCAAATTTAGAGCTTAGAGGGACTTCAGAAATTGTTTAATTCCCCAACATTACAGGTGAAGAAACTGAGGCATACACTTAACTTGTTCAATTTTACATAAGCAACAAGCTGGAATTTGAACCCACGTATTCTCTCATGAAATCCAGTGCTCTTTCCATTTCATCCCTAAAGTTTTCATCCTTCTCTTTATTGCAAGACAAGCATCCCCACAGGACCACCAACACCTTTTGCTTCTGGTGTACTCAATACAACCACAGCTTTCATGAAAACCTGTCCAAAAGCTGTTGCTATGGCATGAAATCCAGATTTAACAAATGCTAAAGTCTACATCTCTGCAAAAGTTCAGTATCTCTGAGGGAAAGAGGTAATTGAGCAGGCAGGAATTAGGAGGGTGAAATACCAAGTCTTCACTGGACAATGTCAAACGATCAGGATGGCAAAATATAAACTGATATGACATATGAACTGTCTGTATTTATATTGCCTGTGTATGTACATGCATCATAACCCAAGACTACTTAACATCAGATGATAGATAGATAGAAATATATAGATATATAGGCTGTATCTATTCTAAATATATATGCTATGGCTCCCTAGGTCTACTTTTGTAACCCTGCTCAATTTCATTAAGTGCATAGAAATGGGATAGATAAAGAAGGACAGGGCAGGAATTCAAAGTGTACCAGGCAAAGTATGGGTCACTTTGCAGAAGATCTCATTGAAGAAGACAACTCTGAGGAAGGATTTGAAGGATGGAAAACATAATTTTATGGAAGGTAGTGCATATAAGTTGGTTCCAGAAGACAGCATGGGATCAGTGAATGTTTGGTGGAAGTGTACTATCAGAAGGTAAGGTTCAGAAGCTCATAGATTTAGAGACTTTGAGACAAAGGAACAACCTTTTTATGTATAAAACCCGCATTTTACAGATGAAGAAACTGAAACACAGTTTCAGTTTAAGTAACTGAAGTATACTTAAGTTTAAGTAATTCCTTAAGTTTAAGTAATTAATCTTAATTACTTAAGTTTAATTAAGTTTAAGTAATTCCTTATGGTCACATAGCAAGAACTTTGTAAACTCTAGGATTTGAATACAGAAGCTCTGACTCAAAATCCATATTCTTTCCATCACAATATGCTTAACAGAAAACAAGAGTCAGTTGAAAATATGAGAGGGCATCCAGTTATTGAGCTGTAGGTCAATTGGTCAAAAGCCTTAAAGAACACAATGAAAATTTCTTTTTGTTTGGTTGACAAGTGTGAATCCAGTAGAGTAATCTGAACATGAGGAATTGGATTGACATCACATAAAAAAAGACACAATATTATAGTCAAAAAGAGATGGTAGGCAGAAGTCTACAGAAGAGAAATGAAAGCCAATGCAGGGGGCTTTGTGGGCCATGGGGACTGTGAAGATGGAGAAGAGCCAAAAATGATTAATATGACGTAGATACTCTCTTGAGAACCTTATAAATGAATTGAAATCACTATCTCTCCATAGCTTAGTAGGTGGTTACATGAGATGCCATGGCTAAATTATTCCTCTTCTGGTGGCCTTCCTTTGTGATGGTAAGCTTTACTGCCACAACTAGGCTGATTGTTAGATGAAAATACCATTTACTTAAAACTTTTCTTCTTGGTATAAATTGATGGAGTTTGTGTGTTCCTTGCATAGCATTTGAAAACCCAAAGTCACTTTCATACCTTGATGAAGTATCAGAGGAGAATGCTGTCTACTCTAGGACAGTAAGTATCTAGAGTACTGGGTAAGAAGATGGCAAAACAGTGAAAGTGACCAATTTGCTTTGGATAGCTGAACAAGAAGATAGGATCAGGCCTCATGACTGTTCCAAAGTATTTACTAAGAATTACTGAAAACTTAAAGAGTTAACTCCAAGAGAAAAGGAGGAAGGGGCCCTTTATCTATTTTCTGAGCATTTTTATCCAAGTATTTTTCTCTCATTGTTCTAAACAGTTAAGAAATAGTTAATGACAAAATTGACCACACGGACCTTTCAGGAAAGGTCAGAGGAGCGATTTTTCACTTAAAAACATCTGTGTTGAAAGAACAAGACTTTCTCATGTTCATAAAACTACTAGTTTCCAAAGTTCCTCCCCTCCCCCCCTCTTCTGACTCTATGCTTTTGTAATTAGAAGCCACGAGTCTAAAGTTGTGTGTGAGGTTAATTACCAGCCAAATTACCTGAAGAAAACCACAACTGATGCCCAGACCCCAACAGAGAACAATTCCACCAAGAGCAGAAACAGAGGAAACATCCGTCCCCATGTCCCTTTTCATGGGATGTTTCTTCCATAGCTGACTGTGTGTAGAACAGAGAGTCCAAAAACTCTCTTCATTATCTCCTTTTCCTTTGCCAGGCCCCCCATTTTAATAAGTTGGGGTTCAACAGAACTCTAAATTAAGAACTACTCCCTGTACTTTCTGGAAGAGCATGGAGTTTCTTTGCTTAATTGCTATGCTTCAAACTAGATCTCCCCTGGGGAGGTGACCCAGTAAGAAGCCATGTCCCACCTTATGTAAGCTGTGAGGAAGGGAGCAGGGTTAGGATAGGAACCATTTACAGTTGAATAATTGGAGCTTTTTTGGTGACCTCGTAACTCTGAACGTGTGCAAAAGAGCAAGACAGAAATTTCTCTTGGCTTGCTCCATTTGATTCCAAAGATATGGTTGGTGGTGTGTAAATTAGAATGATTGCACTAACTTCCTAGGGCTATTCCAGCTGTCATAAGAAAACTGCTGACTAACAAATCTGTCACCACATAAATGAATTCCTCTAAACAACTTGGGCCATCCAATGAGCTGATTCCTCCCTCAGCAGCTGGTTGCTTCCTCTGGCATGTAGTGACTCACATCTGTATCCAAGTACAATTTTGCTGCAGGTGTTTGGAGAAGCCCTTCACTTTTATCCAACCACAACACAACTCTGGGTCAGTATGATGAGCTCCACAGTTGGATTAATTAAACTTTTCAAGTGTTTTGGTAGCTTCCTTCTCTAACTTTCCAGGAGAACAGGAGGGCTACTCCAGCACCAGGCAAGCTCAGCAAGAGTCTTCATGGAGGAGCTGTTAGAACTGGTGTAGGAGGAAATTCCTAATTCCTGTGCCAAACAATTTCTATAAGTCAATAGCATGGTATCCCTGACTGTAAAGGAACTCCTTGATACCATGTAGAGTAAATTATGGAATTTTAATGCTAAGAAGAAAATTTAAGAACAAGTAAATGACTTGCCTAGGGTTACCTAATGACCTGGAAATAAAACTGTTTTATTTCAGAGTCCCAGTCATGTGCTCTTTTCATAGTACCATACCAGCTACCATCTTCTCTCTGCTTATGGCTTAGATACTTGACAGGCTTGCCACTGAGGATCTTCACTCAGCTCTTAAAGACCTGAATGATGTATGTCTGTGCCTGTGCACATGCAGGTGCACAAAAGTGCATGTACTCATATGCAGGTGAGTCTACATGCGTATGCAATTAAAAGTTCCAGACTGCAATAAAAAGGTCATAATACATATCTCTACTTCTCTCAATTGTTGTAATCCCTCTTTCTCTCCAATTTCTGGCTTCTTAGGCTTCCTTCAAGTCTCAGATAAAATCCCACCATATGCAAGAAGTCTTTCCCATTCTCCCTTATTGCTAGTGCCTTCCCTGAGATACCTCCAATTTATCCCATCTATATCTTGCTTGTACATAGTTGTCTCCCCCATTATATTACATTATATTCTTAAACTAAGAATGCAACACTTACATATAGCTTTAATTCCTTCTGCTTCTTGAAGTCCCTACTAAAGCTAGTCATCTAAAAATTAATCTGAAAGGGGTTATCCCCAAACCTACAATATCCCAGTTTCAGGGAAGGACACTGAGACTACATTAGTGTCACTACAAGTGAACTGATTCACAGATCAGGATCATAAAGGTCACTGAGTTCAACCTCCTCATTTTACAGGAAGAATAAACAAAGGCACAGAGAAGCAAAATGACTTATCTAGGATCACACAGCTCTTGAGTATCAAAGGTGAGATTTGAACCCAATATTTTTGACTCTAGGTCCAGCACTCTGTCCACTTTACTATGCTTTATCATAATTCTTTTTTAAAATTCTGATAAATTTATTTATTTTTAGTTTTCAATATTCACTTTTATAAGACTTTGAGTTCTAAATTTTTCTCCCTCCTTCCTCTCCCTCATCCCCAAGACGGCATACAATCTGATATAGGCTATACATGTACAATCATATTAAACATATTTCCACATTAGTCATGCACAGCTCTTTCAATCAGGTAAAGAAATGAATTTTTCCTGAAGGGATGAAGCCAATGATAGGATCCAAGTGTCACCATAACTGAGCAACCTAATGGATCCATTAAATTGTAAGCTCTTTGAGGGCAGGGACTGTCTTTTGCTTCTTTTGATTTTCCCAGTGCTTAGGATAGTTCTTGACACAGTGGATTCTTAATAAATGTTTGCTGATTGGTTCATTCATTCATTTGGGCAAAGGATTGTCATTGTGTTTTATAAATGGGACTTCCCTCCATATTCTACTTTACCAGACTTATCATATATCACCCCCCCATAGCCTATGATTCAGTCAAAGCTGACAATTCTGACCTCTAAACCCACTGTATCGTATCACATAGTACTCTCTCACACCTTCAAGCATTTGCTTATTACTATTCTCAGAATAGTATGCTTCCTTCCTCTTCTTGTCCTTTAAAGTCCTACTCAAATGTCATCCTGTCTAGATGGTAAAGGCATCTTCCCTCAATACTCTCCTCAGATTTTTGTTTTCCATCACTCTCATGCACTTATAATGGAATATTGCATATTCTATCTATATGTCTTGGTCCTGAAGTTAGTCTCTCTTCTAGACTGTAAGTTCCCTGAGGGTAGAGATTATCTCTTAGAAAAACTTTGCATTTTCCTAATATTTTGCACTATTACAAAAGGAGCTTAATTTGCTGTCATTATAATTGTTCTACCTCTTTAGGACCTTACTTCCCATGTGACTCTACCACTCTTTTCTCTTTGGTGCCAATGTGAGGATCAACATGGGGGAAAAATGTGTCTGAACCCTATAGGAGTTTTTGGTCTAATTGGGGAATTAAGTGCTAGTCTGAAGAGAGCATAGGGGAGGCAAAGAGGGGAAGGAGGAGAGGTAGAGATGATAAGACTCCTGCCTGACTCTGCAAGTCCAATTCTGTGAAAAGTGGGGAAACCCAAGGAAAACAAACCCGACAAACAAACAAACAAACAAACAAAAACACACAGAGGAGAAAGCCCCAACTCAACAGACCCCTGCTTGAGAGCTGACATGAGAAAGTTTACTTTCAGACTCTTAGAAATGAGCATGTGGTTTTGAGGGTGGAATTCCGTTCTGCTGAAGAATAGCACCCTGCATGTCTGTGTATCTGTGGCTTAGTAACTACATTACAATCTTGGAGAGCCCTGTTTACATTTTTTACATGTTTTTTGGGTACAGAACATGAAACTAAATTACACAGCAAAGGCAATCCTGGCTAGGCTCTGGTCCCCCTGCATGACCCTCCCCCATCCCCCCATGTATATATTTTTTTTCTTTTTTAAATCTTATAATGGGGCTTGAATGACAGTGTTGCAAGGGAACTTGCTGGCTTTGTTACAAAGAGAATTGTGTTAAGGGACTGAGAAGAGATGAGGACCATAAGATTTAGAATTAGAAGGCACCTTGGAAATCATGCAGTACAATTGCCTCATTTTACAAATGGGGAAACTAAGGCCAAGAAGGAAATGAGTGACTTCAGAGAACCTTGGACTTAGAATGGACCTCATAAGGTCTTCTAAAATCAAGGTAACACAAGCAATAAATAGCAAAGCTCACATTCAGGTCTTCAGACTTCAAATGTACTAACAATTCTGCTTTTGTATTCCAAGAGACCATGGCCTGTTCTTATCTGTTGCACCTTCCCTCTCCCCCTCAACTAAGAAAAATGTTCGCTGTGCAGAGTAGATGTTTAATAACTTTGTTGAATTGAATTTCAGAGGAGGGGTGGAGAAGAAAGAAAAATTCTAAGAAATCCTTGTAGATAAATAAAGTAAACAAATTTTGATTCTGCTTTGTGGCTCCCAGTAGAAATGAAATTGTAATAAACACACTCATCTAACTACCACCAGCACCACCCCTCCAGCCTCCACCTATTAACCTATGAGCCTTCCACCAAAAAAGACCAGCAGACAAGGTAGAGACAGAAAAGTGTTTCCACTTGCATGCTCTTCATTCTATCTTTCTTAGCATTAAGCTTTCTTTACCTTCCTTTGGCATTTTCTGTTTCAACTGCTTTCAGTATGTGAAGTCAAGGGAGCGTATATTTTGATCTTGCTTGTGCCAACCAACCATCTAATGTAAGACTGTAAGATCATAGGGCTGTAGATTGAGAATTAGAAAGGATTTCAGTAGCTATCAAAACCAACTCTCTAACTTGAGAAGAGGAAATTGAGGCTCAAAGAACTTGTTATTTGTCCAGGATCTCACAGCTAGTAATTATCTGAGGCAGAATTTAAATTCAAGTCTAGAGCCCAAGTCCAGAACCATATCTCCAGGTTCTTTTCATGCACTGAAAACACCACTGGGTCTTTAGGTTATTTGAGGGATCTGATTGAACTTGATGAAACTCACTAAAATTCTTCCATAAATGTCAGGTGACTAGGAGATGTGGTTGTCAGAGATTTTAAGTGGAGGCAGAGCTAACCATTAAGGATTTTCTAATTATTGGAATGAGAAAGGATCTTAGCAAATATGAGTTTGTCTAGCCTAACACAATCATTGTATAGATGAAGAAACTGAGTTTCATAGAGAGGAAACAATGCCACACAATCACATAGTTACAACTAGAGACCAGATTTCCTAATACTTTTCTCAACCTCACCTATAGACTAATACTCTCTAGTAATACTAGACCACATTTCTATAGCACTTAAATGTATATAGATGAACACATACATCTATATATGTATACATATTTGTATGCATATATTTCCTCAAAAAAAACCTTGTAAAGTAGGTATAAGTATTTCCATCCTTCAGGCTAAGAAACTGACTTAGAGAGGGGAAGTGATTTTCTGATTATCTAATTTCTAGTAAGTGTTCGAGAATAATCTTGTACCCAGGTCATCCAAAGTCAAGACCATGACTCTTTCTAGTATATCACCCTGACTTTTAATACATGGCTTTGGTCTTTGGCAGATTTGCCATAGTGGACCTTCACTATAAATTCTAGGCTTCCATAGAAGAGACTTGAGTCTCTTCAGATTCTCTCACTTGCTGGAACGCCATAAACTGGGAACTTGGTGCCAAACCCCAACCCTGGATTACTCCCACAAGCTGCCTTCTCCACTCTTACTCACATGCTGCTGAACTATACTGGAGGAAATCATACAACAGGGCTGACTGGGCCCACAACACATTTATGTTATCTAATCTCAATTGGGCCCATTAGGCAGCAAGGCAATCCCTTTAACTGGTCTCTAATTGACTATCTCACTCCCCACAGAGACTGTTTCTAACCTTTACATCTTTTCTCAAGCCTCCCATACACCTCCTACCAACTTCTCAGCAGAGGATTTACCTCATACCTTGCTAGGAAAATAAAGACCATATGCTGTGAAATTCCTGTACCCTATTTTACATTTTAAGCCCCCCCCCCCCCCTTGAGAGAATTCCTTAACCTCTCATATTTTGCTCCAATCTGATGAAGGGTTGGTCCCTTTACTACTAGAGGCCAACCTCTCTACTTGATCCCAATCTTCCTTTTGTCTCCAGAAATCTGGCATGTCTCTCTACTATCTCGATCCCATTACTGCCACCTTTAATCTCTCCCTATGGAATGGCTTTTTCTTTGTACCCTACAAACATGCCCATATCTACCCAATCCTTAAAAAACTTTCTCTTTCCCCAATTATCCCCTGAAACTAAGCATCCTATACCTCTCTTCCCATTCATAGTCAAATTCTTTTTTTGTTTTGCCTTTTTTGGAGGGCATTGGGGTTAGTGACTTGCCCAAAGGCACATGGCTAGTAAGTGTGTGAAATGTCTGAGGCCAGATTTGAACTTAAGTCCTCCTGACTTCAGGCCAGGTGCTCTATTCATTGAGCCACCCGGCCGCCCCTATAGGGAAATTCTTAAAGTGAGAATTTGTGGGTGGGGTTGGAGAAACTGGTCTACTCCTATTGTCTCTACTTTTCCCTCCCTCCCCTCCTCAAATCTATTCAAATCTGTCTTCCAACTTCATCACTCAACTGAAAATGCTTTCTCCAAAGATACTAATTATCTTTTAATTCCCAAATGTGATGGCCTCTTCTCAGTACTCATCATTCTTGACCACTCTACAGCATGATGAGCACCCCCTCCTTTTCCACAATCTATTATCCCTACATTTTTATGAGAGTACTCTTTTATGGTTCTCTCCTTAACTTGCTGATTGCTATTTTCTCAGATCCCTTGGCAAGATTATCTATCATCCATATCCTTCCTTACTATGCATGGGTCTACCCCAGCCAGGACTCTGTCTGAAGTCATTATTTTTTCTCTTTTTATATATTATCATTTGTCAGTCTCCTCAGCTCTTATGTGATCAACTATCATCTCTATGTTGATGACTACTAGATCTATATAACCAATTATAATTATTTTCTTGAATTTCAAGCCAGTATTATCAACTGTCTAGTGAAAATTTCCAAATTAAGCAATATGCCCCACACAGAACTCATTACATTTCCTCTGCCAAGCTCTCCTTTCTTGCAAATTCCTTATTTCTAATAATGGTACCCCTGTCTTTCTAGTCTAAAATGAATAGCTCTAGAATTATGTTCAACTCTTCACTCTTCCTCCTGCTTCACATCTAATTAATTGCCAACTACTGCAGATTCTATCTTCAAAATATATCTCACATGTTTACCCTCTTTCCTCTCAAAGAACCACTGTGCCAATCAGTCTCTTATTATCCCTGGAAGAAAAGTTGTTCCATTTTCTGCCAAAGATGGCTTCTAGGACCTCCAGGATGTGTGCCTCTCTGCCCCAGAAAACAAAGTCAAAGGGGCAATTTCTGCTTCTAGGAAATTAGACAACTAGCAGAACTTAAGAAACCAATCTATGAGGGAAAAAATTATCATGTTACTAATGGACATATATTTTCTTTAGTGATATACCAGTGTGCTTTTTAATATGGAGTCACCTAGTGCCAGTCTCATAGCTATAATAATAACAATCCACATTTCTGGAATATTCTAATTGGTCTCCCTACCTTAAATCTCTCCCCTTCTCCAAACTATCCATTTCTAAGCTGTCAAATTATTATTCCTAAAGCACAGGTCTGACCATGTCATTTCCCCAATCAAGAAGTTCCAGTGGTTCTCAATTATTTCTAGGCTAAAATACAAAATCTTCCACTTGACATTTAAAGTCCTTCACATCTTTCATCTCTTTTGTTTATTTAATGCACATTCCTCCCTTTCATGTTCTCTATATTTTGGACAAACTGATCTACTTACCATTCTTTCCACATGACTTTCAGCCTCTAGTCTCCATGACTCTACATAGATTTTTCCCTCTACCTAGAATATATTCCCTCCTAACTTTCACCTCGTACAATGTCTAGCTTCTTTTAAGATTCATATCAAGTGACACTAGCCAAGATCTATTCTGATCACCTAATTACATGCACCATCTATCTCTGGAAACTACTTTTTATTTACTTGGGCATATTTTATATCTATAAGTATTCATGATGTTTTTACCCAATAGAATGTAAGCTCCTTCAGTGCAAAAACAGTTGCTTCTTTCTTTATGTCTCTAGTATTTAACATATTGCCTGATACATAATAGATAATACATGCTTGTAAATTGAATCAATGAATGGTAAGAGTGAAGTGTCCCTAGGTTGGTAGGTATGAAGCCTTCTGAGTACTTCTAAGGAGGCTGTAGTGCCCGCCCCTGGTTGGTATACCAATGGGCTCCTTTCCATATTCTGCCTTTGCTCCATGTGTGCATTTTTGTCACATACACAAAAAGAACATGTTATATCAGACCCTGGTACTGGTAGTACTCTTTCCCTAGAGGATTTGCATAAACCACAGGGAGAAAACAAATCCCTGGAGTGTTTGGGGAAGTTGCTTGGAATCTCCTCTGACATTCATTGTATTTTTCTTTCTCTTTTCTCTTCTCACATGGCATGAGGAAAGAGTTGATCCCTTAGGTTAGTGAGTTTCCTACCAAAAAGGATAAAATAAATGGTAATAGGAAGAAGAGAAGATGAATGGAGAGATAAGAAGAATTATTCTCATGAAGTCATGTCCAACATTTACACCTTGAATTGTAACTTGCTTTATATGATGAAGACGTATGACATATTTTCCATGCCAAACTATGCTCACTGTTTTTGGATGGGGCACTTATTGAGTTATTTCATCAATGCATTTATTTTTGACAGGCTAGGCTCAAATACAGCTGAGCTGAGAACTGAATAGGCAGAAGAAGAGGTGAGGTGAGGCTATGGTAGGGAAACTGCACACTATGTTTGCTGATGCCAAAATGTCCATTGCCACAGAATAAAACAAAACACAAAAAGCACAAATATTCCACTCTGACTACATGGCTGTGAATTATAGAATGTTATGATACTTGAAGGCATAAAATCTCAAAGGCAATGAAAAGACACACTATAGTTGTTACCAGTGATGACTTGGATGTAAGAAGTGACATGAATGCATCATCATTGACATTAATACCTGGAAAAGGGAGGTAAACTGATCCTGGAGCAAGACAAATTGATAATGGACATATAGACTGAGTACTACACTGCTATCCATAAATATTGTAGAAGAACAAAAAGCAGAGGAAGGCTTCCAGTAATAATATTATACTTAGATAGAGGCACCTTATCTAGCAACCTAGGTTATCCCAGAACCTCGTCAAGAATTAGGAAGTATTTTTTTTAAATCAAAAGAAAACAAAACCCTCTGGTCAGCCAAAATCAGTGTCAAAAAGCAATGTAAACTCAGCTTGTGCATTTACCCATCAATGACACTTGGATGTACAAATCTCTGGAAATATTGATGCCTACTGAATTTTCTTTGGGGGTCATAGTGGAGGCAAAAACTCAGGATTTCTTCAATTCAGCAAATTGAGTTACTTCATTGCAATTTTCACCAATAGGTTCTAGTTCTGTTGTCTAGACTAAAGTTATAGAGTGACTTTATTATTTCATCATCTGATCAACCTTGCAGCAGAGTATTTTGGACAAAGCACTGGATCTGAATTCAAAACCTAGCCCTACTAATTATATTACTTCTGAAAAGACATTTCATCCTTCTAAGCCTCACATCTCTCAACTGTAAAAGGAGGGTGTTGAAACTGATGATCTCTAGCTAACTATATGATGCTTGTGTATTTAAAAATATACATACATATATTTCTACTTATTTACTTATTATCTCTAAAGCAGAGGGTGATTGTTAAAAACAAATTTGGATGGCTATATTTTAACATAGTTGGTTTCCTTTGCAATCCTACATATTTTATTTAATCCCCTTAAAAACATTTTTTGAGTAAGGGTCCAGAGTGCTTCACTAGACTTCCAAAGGGGTCCATAACACAGAAACAGTTAAGAATCTCAGCTCTAACTGCAATTTTGTAAGAAGGGGGATAGTTAATTTGCTAGGAAGAAACAATCACTGAAGGTATGGGATAATGGGATTATAGATTCAGAGGTGGAGAAGACTTTGGAGATTATCTGTCTAGTCCAGCCCTCTAATTTACAGATGAAGAAATGAGGGCCAGAAAGAGGTAGTAACTGCCAAAGTTTACAGAGGTAGTAATTAACAGAGCCAAGATCTGAATCCAAACACCAACTCCAAGTCTATTGATAAAAAGAATCTCTTTGAGATATATTACCTTCCTGTTCCACCTCTGGTAACAGAAGAGACAAGTTTGGTGGATGATTTCGGCAACATTTTGGTACAAAGCACAAGGGAAAGAAACCATAGAATCACAAAATTTCAGAGTTAAAAATGGACATCAGAGCCCATCTAGCTCAAAGCACCAAAAAAGAAAACAAACAAGCCAAAAAAAAAAAAAAGATTTGGTGTTTGCAAACATTTTAAACAAATGTTTTCTGAGTTTCCAAAACAAAACACATTCTATTTATTAATTTCCATTTTTGTTCTGTCTCTGTACTGGATAGGAGAAGGACCAAACCAAAATATTCAGAAAATTCTGTTAGTCCTTAAAAGAGGTGAAATGACTTGCCCAGGGTAAACAATTAAGATGATAATAGAGTCAAGATTAGAACTCAGGTCTTCTCATTTGAATTATGGGGTTTTTCCTACTCTGCATACTGCTTCTATGAGTGAACATCTGTTTCTTTCTTTCTGTTTTTGTTAATAGTCAAAATTCTCTTGGATCCAAGTCTAGTATTATATAGTGTGGCAAGAACATTGGCTTTGGTGTTAAAGAATATAGGCCCAGATCTCAGCTCTAATACCTTTGTGATCTTGGGCAGTTAGTCCTTTGAATATGGTGCAATGTTCTGGAATTAGAGGACCTAAGTTCAAATCCAACTTCTTGTATAGTGGTAAGTAACTATTGACCTCTTTGAGGATTGGTCTTATCTTCAAAGAGAGTTGGACTAAATGACTGCTGATTTCCCTTCCATCTATTATCCTAAGTCACTTCACGTCTCTGTTTCCTTATCTGTAAAATGGGGCACTTCTCCACTAGATGATCTCGAAGCTCCTTTACATAAAATCATTTCATATGATCTGGACATTCTGATTAACTCTGTGTGTGTGTGTGTGTGTGTGTGTGTGTGTGTGTGTGTGTGTGTGTACATATGCACGTGCATTTATGTGTATGTATGTTTCAGCAGACCAATTCTGAATGAAGTTCTGGAGTGTTTATTTCTAAAATCAGTCTCTTGACCTTGAAGTTATTATACCTTGTACAACAAAGAAAATTTACTTCAGTTCATTTTCTCTAAAGATGACCCATAAGACCTCTAGTATATGTGCTTCTCTGCCTTGGAAAAGAAAAACTGAAGGGTCAGCTCTGTTTCCAGGAAATTAGCAGAACTTAAGAAAAAGATCTATGGGGGAGCAAATAGTCATATTGCTAATGGAATTTTTTTTTAATTTAGCGATGCATAAGGGTATTTTCAATTAAGGAGCCACACAGTGCTAATCTAATAGTTGTAATAAAAACAATTCACATTTCTATAGAGCCCTGAGCTTTACAAAGCTTTCCTGATGACAATTCTTTGAGGTAGAGAATGAAATGTAATTGCTACAGATGAAGAAATGGAGGTCCTGAGGAGAAATGACTTGGCCAGGGTCACATAGCTAAGAAATGGCCACAATGGACTTTAAACCCAGATATCCTGAACCCAGGTCCAGTGCCCATTTCTACTATTTCACATTGCCTCTCATGTTTGCCTACTAATTCTGGCTATTTTATGGTTCTAGAGTTATGGATGCTCAGAAACATATGGGAACTTAGAGATTACCAGCTAGTGAGTATATAATCACAATAGCCTGACTCATTTATTAACACTTTTCAGTCATGCATTTTGTTTGGACACAACACTATCCAGTGCTCTCCCCCAGTTTCCCAAAATAGTTCAGCAAAACTTCCCTTATACAGTGATTGCAAGAACCAATACTCGTCATTTTGTACTTCTGTAGTTTTCAATTTTTTTTCCCAGAAAGAAAGGCTTCTTGCTTTAAATTTAATCAGTTGGTACCAACATTTCCACTGTATTTGACCAGAGTTTTGCTGCATTTTAGTGCCATGTTTATCTACATTTTTGCCCTGTATCTTAAACTACATTTTTTCTCTTCAAACCACATACTCCTATACAGTCTCATCTGATCCTTGTCATTGCTTCTGAGAAGTAAATGAGACAAGGATTTATTTTGTGCATTTGCCAGATGAGAATGCTGAAGCTCTTATAGGTGAAATCAATTGCCCAAAGTTCACCACAGCTAACTAGTGACAGAGCTGAGTCAAGAACTCAAGACTCCACATCTCCTGAATCCTTAAGAGGGGAACAGAATAAATTTACATTAAAGTGCCAACCACCTCTGCCAGCTGAAGAGACCAGAAATGAAGACATATCATCTTTGGGATTAGAATGTCAGCCAATGGGAAGATATGGTTTGAATTATTGAAATTTTAAAATAATACACTGATAGCATGGAGAAATGCATACCTGTAATAAGAAAGAGGAGTAGGAGAGGAAAGGATGAGATGGTCCAAACTTATGTGAGCATATCTCATGTCTGAAAACAGAGGCAAGGTTTTAGTTCTATATAACTTAATCCTATATTAATGCTTCTAGGAAGTAATGACTACCTTCCTACTACAATTTTTAATAAAACCAGTACACTCCTATGCCTAGTGAGTAGCAATTTTGTGCTCTCAAGTCAAGGGAACATTCCTCAAAAGAAGAAAATGCCCAAAACATGGCAGGCTTGGTCTATGGATAAGTAACTGAGTATACTTCAAAGATAATGGAACTGGGAGTCAAGACTCTTGAGGTTCTAGTCCTGATTTTACCATTAACTTGCTGTGTGACCTTGGACAAATCACTTTCCCTCTCTGGGTATTAGTTTCCTCATTTATGAAAATGAGACAATTGAAGTTTCTAAGGTATCTTCTAGCTCTAAAATAAAATCTAAAATTATCCCTTTCACACCAAGAGGTTTAGAAGCATGGAAATCTGGAAAATCTATGTAAAATTTTTTGCTTTCCAGAAAAATGAATTTTTTCTTTTTCTTTTATGGGGTATTTATAGTATTAAAGGATAAGATATGTTGATTTTATATAATACCATACATCTATTTTATACATATCTGAGTTTCTAAGCTTTTTCTGTGTCATCTGCTGGCCTTTGTGTATTGTCTGTGGCTTCCACAAAACTCTCAAAAAATTTCCATTTAATTTCTTATGCTAGTCCATGATATATTGAAACTGTAATGGGGAATGTCGCGATGTGGAAGTGATAACCGTTAATTTCTGCTGGCTGGTAGTTTCCTAAGGGACCCCAAAAAAAAATCAGTAAAGAGAATGATCAACAAAACTCCTCAGCACTGTGTGGATGGGCTGGGTGTCCCAAGAGCATCCTTTCCAATTATCTGACTTAGTAGACACCTGCTATCTCCTGAAGCTCCTATTTCCCAGGGCCATAATTCTTTACTTAAAAGGAGAGACAGTATGGAACACTGAAAAGAGGGCTGGCCTTGAAGACAAGAAAACCTGCATTCAAATTCTGCCTCTTGATTCTTATTAGTTATGTGACAGTTGGTAAGTCACAGCCTCTCAGAGCCCCAGGCAAGTCTTTAAGATTCTAAATTCGGGAGAAGTTGTTATCCTGGCTACACTGGCTATCTTGTCATTCACTCTGCCACTCGCCTTCCTCTCCTTCAATAATACCCTCCTGATCATGTTTCCCTCCCCTGGTCATCACAAAGCTAAAAGGGACAGCAAAGGCCATCCCCTCATTTTACAGAAGAGGGAACAGAGACTAAAAGTTAAGTGACTTAAACAAGTTAATAATAACAATATAATAATAATAATAGCTAGCATTTAGAGAATGCTTTAAAGTTTGCCAGTCCCTTCACATGTCATCTTAATTGATCCTGACAGCAACCTTGTAAGTCATAAGTGCTATTAGTATTCTCATTTTATAGATGAGCAAACAACTAAGTCTGAAGAAGGCTCAAGAACATGTCCAGCAAGTGTCTGAGGCAAGATTTGAACTCAGGTTTTTCTCATAGGTAGCCAGTATTCTAGTCACTATTATGCCAAGCTGAGTTAATTCACTAAGCTTTGGAACTTCACCCTGGGCTGAGTTCTTCTAATCAGTGATTGAATGAGTGTGAACTCACTAATCTACTGCATCTAGACACATCTAGGCTATGTTTCACCTCCCATCCCTCTGCCCACTTAGACACCTGATCATCTGCTCTGGCAATACATTTATGGTTTTATCTTACATAACACCTAAATATAACAGATGTCCAACAGATATGTGTTGGCTGCATACCTGCAAGAATGAAGAACCATAGTTGTACTAAGGGAATAAATAAACTTGGTAGGGACATAAGTTAGACAGGTTAAGCATTGAAATAATACTCCAAGTTAACATCAGAATGAGTGGCATAGTTATAGCCTGAAGATGGAACTGAGGATGAAGAATTAATGACAAACTGGGGAGGTCATGGAAGACTCCATGGAAAATGGAAGATCTTGAAATGAGCCCTTAAGAATGAATAAGATTATTCCACACGCTAACGGGTTATGAGGCAGTAATATATATGTTTTGCCATTGGTTTATCTCTATGGATAGTGTCTTCAAATGGACCTCAGATACTTATTCGTTGTGTCATCCTGGGCAAATCACTTAACCTTTACTTGCCTCAATTTCCTCAACTGCAAAATGGGAATAATAATACCACCTACCTCATAGATGTAAGGTGATAGTCTAGAACTCCAGAAGTGGCCAGGCCTAATGTAACCTCCTCCATAAAAGGCATGGAACAATGAAGAATGGGTAGCAGGATACTTAGCCTCACTGTCCCCAAGGGATAGGTAATGGTCATTTCCCCAATTTCAGATACCATATTCTAACTTTCCATTAAACTTTGTCATCAGTGTAGACATATAGACATAGATATGCTTGTGCATTACATATGCATGTGTTTGGATACATACAAGAATTTAATTATAATATAGAGTGGAAAATACCCAGAATTTAAAATGAGTAGCCCTATTGAAACATTAGACACTTCAGCAGAGGGAAAAAGGAATGGCATGGTACAGGAAAGAAGCCAGCACTGAAGAGGAAAACTATAGAATACCTTTAAATATGCAGGTCAAATTTCATCACAACAAACTTACCTAAGAAAGCTTCCAACAATTGTGCACATTATAATACCTTTGAAAGGAACTTTCTAGGTATCAAGGGTAGTCATTCCTGCTCACTAATGGGCTCTGATTCCTTCAAAGTCCTTGACAGTTATTCTGGGATGATATGTATTGATTCAAATGTCACCTCATATAAGTCTCACCTAATTCACTTATCTATGGGTCTCAATTTTCTTTGCTATAAAATGAAGAGATTAGAACATGATTTGTTCTAAGATTCCTTCCAAATCTAACATAGTGTGTTCTAACGTTCATTATTCTAAACTCCCTTCCAACTCTTAAATACCATATTCTATCTTCTAGGGTTCTTCTAACTCTAGAATTCTGTGTAGTGTTACACTATGAAATTACCCAAAGGTTACTATTCCCACCAATATAAAGATGTATTCTAGACCCATAGGTCAAGAGCTGCAAGAGACTTCAGAGGTCATCCAGTAAAACCCCTTCATTTTGCAGATGAGGAAACTGAGACCCAGGGAGGTTAAGTAACCTAAGGTCACACAATTAGTGTTAGAGGCAGGAACCCAGGTTCTGCAACTCAAGAATCAATGCCCTTTCCACTATACTCTAGCATTAAGCACAGTGTCTGGCAGACAAGAAGTAGGTACTTAATAAATGTTTATTGATTGAATCATTAAATATACTGGCTGATTCCTCAGTATGAATGAAAAAGGTACAATTAGAAACTACAGGCAACTCTCTCTACCTAAAACATACATTTTTTTTTTCTATTACCTCTAGTGACATCTATGTTTGTGGACTAGGAAAGAAAGAGAGGAAAATAATTATTCAGTTTAATAAATATCATTCCATAGCCTTTTATAATGGGTTTGGAGATAATTTTGTTACAGATTTTAGTTGTAGCTAAAAGTATTGTAGTAAGATCAGTCCATGGAGAAAAGCAGGGACATCTTCTAGCAAGTGAGATTATAATTACATACCAAAAAACATACACCTGAGAAAAGACAGCAGAAATGTTCTTGAATTCAATAATTCATGTCTAAATAGCAAAAAACCCACCAACAAACAAAGCAAGCCAGAATCTCACAGCACACACACACACCCCCACACCCCCCCCCCCCACACACACACACAATTCACCACCAAGATTATCTCTGAACATCAAATTGAAGTTCTCTCTGGGAAGGTTGGATGCCCTGTCAGATAATGGAGGAGGAGGTGTCAGTCTTGCCCTTGATTATTTTACAAGATGATTAGAGGAGGCTAGAAGGTTAATTTTCACCCTGTCAGGGCCTCTAGTTAAGATGTTGATGGCTAGAGTGGATAAACTGGGAGGCTTTTGTAAGCTGTCTTTCCTAAAAAGAGATTTAGGTGGACATTCTCCACCCCCAACCCTCCCTCCCACCCCACACACAACCCAGAAACTTTCAGAAACAGCTTTTTTTGTTGTTGGTTCAGAAGTCTTCTTCCTGTGATTTGGATATTTTTTTTTCTTCTTCAAAGGTCTATCTTTGCTGGGTGAATAGCTTAAGAAGCAGGAAGGCTTTTGAGTAATTATCTGGTCTAATTCCATTATCTTAACTGATGGGAAAACTGAGGTCTACTGAGAAAAAGTGATTTGCCTAAGAGCAAAAAGGCTGGATTGCTGAGTGAGCCTGGGACTGGACTCAGGTCTCCTAATACCTATTCCAAGGCTCTTCTCATAGATCCACACTATGCACAAAGGAAAGTACTTAGAAATGCAAAACACATGCACAAGAAAAATTGACTAACACTATCTAGCTATACACAATGGAGGTTAAAATGGAGAAGAAAGACAGTAAGTCCTTTGAGCTGTATCCGAGGAGAGATCACTTTGGGCTAAGATAATCAGAGATGCCTCCAATGAAACAAACTCTAGAGGTGAGCCTTGAAGGCTAGACTGCGAAGAGGACAGGAGAGAGATTTCATGTAATAATCACAGGATTTAGGACTAGGAGGGTGTTTAGTAGTCATCTAGTCCAACCCCTCATCTTATAGTTAATAAAACAGAGCCCTAGCAGGTAAAGTGACTAGTCCAAGAGGACACAGATCATAAGTAGCAGAGTCAAGAGTCTCAGCATTCTTTCTACTGGAGAGTGGAGAAAGGAACTGTGTGAGAAGGGGGCCTGGGGTGGGGGTGGGGGCAGGGATGTCTATAAATACATAGATCAATCTTCTATTGGGATATAGGCTTAAAACTAGGTAGGGGCCAGATGGTGAAGGGTCTCACTAAACAGTTTTAGAAGTTGAATCACTTTCTGGAATCGGCATGATTAGGAGAATATTGGCCTTACAAAATCATAATAACAAGAGTTTATTTGCACTAAAGAATAACTTAAAGAACCATTTATTTAAAGGGACTTATAACAATAAAGAGAGCAAGTCTCTATCAATAATGACCAAGGCCTTATCTCTTACCTGCGATGCAGCTGGCTGTCCAATGATGACCCAACCTGGGCACTTCTGGTCCTGATGAGAGACAGAAGCATTAGACGCCCACTGATCCAGGAAACCTTTTGGTGTGTAAACTCCACAGTCTTTAATGCTGCTCTTTTGTTCAAACTCTTCACACACCCCATCTCCATCATGGAAATAGCATCGGCTGGGCTCATCTGCAGAAGGAAGACAAATGAAGGGGGAAGCATGCGGGAGTTTTTCTCACTTGTTCATCTGGACTTAGAATCAAAGAATCTAAGAGCTGGAAAACAGGACCTTATGAGATCCTTTCTAACTTCTCTCTAAAGCAGAAATCTTTCTTGACCACATCTTTAAGGAAACTATCATCCAGAATGCATTTGAAAATGAAAGGGAAGGCATGACCTTGGACGATGGTAATTCTTATGAAGCACATCCCAGTATGGAGTTAAAAATCTGTCTCCTACTATTGTGCTATGAGAAATGAGGAGCAGACAGACTTTATAATAACCTGGAGAGACTTACCTAAACTGATGCTCAATGAGGGGACCAGACCCGGGAGAACATTGTACACAATTACAGACACAGTGTATCTGTGATAATCTAGACTGGGCTCTTTTCAGCAATGCAAGGTTAAAAGACAACTCCAAAAGACTCATGATGGAAAAGGTTATCCACATTGAGAGAAAGAACTACAGAATCTGAATGCAGATTGAAGCAAACAACTTGCTGTCTTTTTTATTTTGTTTTTTTTTCCTTCTTTCTCATTGTTCATTCCATCAGTTACAATTCTTCTTTACAACTTGACTGATGTTTAATGTGAAGGTATATGTGGAACCTATATTAGATTGCATGCTGCCATGGGCATGGGGTGGGGGGGAGAGGGGGAAAAATTTTGTAACTCAAAAACTTGTGGAAGTGAATGTTGTAAACTAAAAGTAAATAAATTTAAAAGAAAAAAAAACTTGCCTCCTTATAATTTCTACCCATTGCTTCAAACTTCTCCCCTTGTAGGCCAATCAAAATAAGTCTATTCCCTCTTTCACGTAATGACTCCCAAATATTTGAAAATGTCAGTAATCATGATCCCTCTCCAAATATATTCTAATTTTTCACTGTATTTTTATTCTGAACTTAAAACATCAAAAAAAAGCACTTCCACATACATAGCAGAACACAAAAAAAACACTATGTAACAGCATGAATTTCCATTTCATACCTCTTGCTTAAAAACAAACATATAATAAATTCCACACATTGCTCTCAAAACTGTCCAGCTTATTTGTGCTTCTTTCTGAATCTCTATTTTCTTCTGGTTATACATACATATATATTTGAATGCATATATGTATACATACATGCACACATATACACACAAACACACATACACGCAATTATATGTACGTATATATGTCTCTTTCTGCACCTTTGGAACATCACTTCTCAGGGAAGTAGATATATACTTCACAGGTTCTCTGGAGACAGATTTAGTTATTGTATTATTACAGCTCTTAAGGCTTTCAAAGTTGCTTTCTTTACCATACTGTTGTCCTTGTAAAAACTATTGTCTTGATTGTGCCTTTTCCTCTTTGCCTCAGTTCATACCATAGAGGATTTTCAGCAATTGTCTCTTTCATCATTTCTTACAGTATAATAATATTCTATTATGTTCACATACTACAATTTGTTCAGCCATTCTCCAGTTGATGGGGTACTTCCTTGGATCCAATTTCTTTGTGTTTTTTTTTCTCTTTTCCTCTTTTAATCCCTCTCCTACTCTTTTAAATGATATTCACATCACATGATTGTAAGCCCTCCGTTCAGTAAAAGACACATTTTAAGTTCCCACATAAGGTTTAAAACAACAACAACAACAACAACAACAACATAATACAGTTAAACAAGGGAAAAATGAGTAATTGGTTGTGTATTTGGATAATTTAGGGTAAAAACTCTACTTTTTCCTGGTGTTTAAGGTAATTCAAGAATGAACACGGTTTTCATCCTGTTAGAGTAATAGTAGAACACATTTACCCCCAATACGTTGGGTTGTTATTCTGACAGACTTTTGTACACAGATCTTAGAACTTTTGAGTTGTGATGAAGCCTTCCACATTAAAAGAACCTATGTATTTTTCAATGTATTTCAGCTCAAAATAAGAGATAAGTGTTGAAAATAGTCATAATGATGCATTCTAAAAACAGAACAAACACACACATTTACAAAAGATTATGGTACTGAAGTGATCCCAAGGAGAATGTGTTCTAATTGCATTGTAATCACAACCATATTGATCAGAATGGAATTATTTTTACTATGCTGTGAAAATAAAAAGTATTAGTCTATATTTGTAACTATGATTATAAGTAGAATGTTTTAGTTTTTATTAAACATTCTATAAGCAATATAAATTGATATAGTGGCAAGGAAACTGGGTCCAGAGGACTTGGGTTCAAGTCTCCATTTTGCTACTTCCTAGCTATGTGACACTGAACAATTCACTCAGCCATTCTGAGCCTTGGTTTATTTACTGGTAAAAATGAGAATAATTATGTTTATACTATCCTAGTTCACACTGTGAAGAAAATGTTTAATACAGCTTAAAATGTTATATGTGGGACTTATTTCTATATAGTGTTTCATACACACATACACACACATGACTAAATCATCTTTCTGTCTTAAAGTCATGGAAGGACAACACTCGCTTGATAAATCTTAAAGAGTACTTTTGTAACAATCTACTTTTGTAACAATCAGAAATGGCCAAATTCACGGAAATATGCCAAGGAAAGTAAATTTCCATTACCACTCAACTTGCCTCAAATTTAGGTCAATAACCTGTGATTGAGTTGGTTTGGGAATTCCCTGAAAGATAACAATAATTCATCTTAAAATTTACAGTCTTTGGAGAGCTGCTCATGATTAAGTTAATCATTTAAGATCACATAGAAAGTAAGCTCCAGGTGCAGGATTTGAACTCAAGTCTTCTTGACTCCAGGCCCAGCACTGTATCAACAATGATGGCTGCTTCTCAGACATGTGACACAAGTGTGACCTGGAGGAATAGTCTTTAGGAGATCACAATCAGAGTTTATGTCCATTCCATCTAGGAATTTTTGCCATCTAAATGGTACTTCAAAGGGCAGATTCCTCCCCCCCCCCCCCCACCAAATTAATTAGAAATGAAAGGACTTGAAGACACAAATTCTATGACATGAATTGGAAAGTTCTTTAAAGTACTTTAAAACTCCATAATCAGGACTTGCACAATGGCAAATATTGTCTTGAGTCATTATCAGGCAACACAATTGTGCATCCTTAGGAGAAGTCCATAAAGGAAGAAGAATTAAGCTGGGTATAGTAGAACAAACAGTGATTCTAGAATTAGAGGACCCAACTCCTTACTACTATTAATCAGGCATTGAAGAAGCAACATCCCTTCTCTGGGCCTTAGTTTTCTCACCTTGAAAATGAAAGGGTTGAACTGAATAACACCTATGGTTCATGTGATCAGATTAGAAGCTGTAAGAGACCTTAGAGGCCATCAGTTCCAACTTCCTCATTTTACAGATTAGGAAACTGAGGCTCAGAGAGGTAAAGTGAGTCACCAGAGTTATCACCACTAGCAAGTGTCAGAGGTAGGATTTGAACTCAGGACTTCTTGGCTCTAAGTCTAGCATCTGGTCCATTATATGATACCTCTTTCCAGTCCCAAGCTTTCTGATCCTGATTAAGGTTTGTACCCTTAGGATGACGAACTATCTGCAAAATAAGAGTCAGTGAATATAATGTCAGCTGAATTTTGAGTCCTTTCCAACTTCTTCAGGCCCCTGTTTATTTCTATAAACAGTTTATACAGTAAAATACCATCACAAGAGCCAGAATAAATCAATTCATTATAATTCAATTATTTAATGATGGGCTATTTCCAGCTGGGGACTCCAGTGACCAGTAACATGCCTGAGGGAAAGAGTCTGGACTGATGACAGAAATATGATCTGTGTCTCAGTAACATACATTTCTTATGGTATGGAGCCAACTTATATATGATAAAAATGGAATCTCATCTAACCATGGCCATCCATAATGTTACTCTTCTCTCTCTCTCTCTCTCTCTCTCTGTATGTATATATATATATATATATATGCATATATATATATGTATATATATTTATATATATGTATATATATTTATATAGATAGATAGATAGATATAGATATAGATAGATATAGATATATATAGATAGATATAGATAGATAGATATAGAGAGATACTATATATGTCTCTCTTTATATATATATATATATATATATAATATATTATATGAGATAGATAGAGAGAGAGAGCCTGGGTACCTCTTCCAAAAGAAAATGGAAATGGAATCATATCTTCAGCAAGGAAGTAAGTTGCCAGGGCTCTCTTTCAATTGTGGACCACTGGATGGATTGAAATGTCAGCATAATTAAGACAGGAGATCATAGAATTGTAAATATAGAAAGACAGCATTAGATGAAACTTACCACTTAGCCCTTAAGCCAAAAAGCATCATGGCATTACAGAGAAGAAGGATGGTGCTGCAGCAATTAGAGGACCAAGACTGGAGAGATGTGATTAACCATGCCATTTTCTTGAGACTCAAGCTTTCAGAAAATAGGTACAGTAACATCTGCGCTATCTACCTCACAGGGGTGTTGTGAGGCTCAAATGATATCTAAATCCTGTGAAGTGCTTTGTGAGCCTTAAAAGTGCTCAATAAAGGGGCAGCTAGGTGCTGCAGTGAACAGAGCACTGGCCCTGGAGTCAGAAGGACCTGAGTTCAAATCTGGCCTCACACATTTAACACTTACTAGCTGTATGACCTTGGGCAAGTCACTTAACCCCAATTGCCCTCACTTCCTCCCTCCAGAAAGCAAAAAAAAAAAGGTGCTCAATAAAGACCAATTCTCTGTCTTATTCATAGGGTCATCAATAATAATGATGATACTAGGGGTAGTGATGATGAGGATATATGGGAAAGAGCTATATAAAATACTATACTAATGCATGATGTTCCTATTAGAGTCAATGGAAAAGTCAATGGAAAAAATAGGTGCCATTGTTGACCAGTCAGTAGTTTCAGTTGTGTCCAACTCTTTGGGATCCCTTTCAGGGTTTTTTTTGGCAAAGATACTGGAGTGGTTTGCCATTTCCTTCTCCATCTCATTTTATAAACGATGGACTGAGACATAAAGGGATAAGTGACTTACCCAGGGTCACACAGCTAGTAAGTATCTGAGTCAAGATTTGAACTCACTAAGATAAGTCTTCCTGACCCAAAGAGTGGCACTTTATACAATGCACCACCAAGCTGTCCTTGCTGATATTCCAAGTGGCGGAAAAATGTAAGTTCAAATCCTGTTTATACCATTTATCAACTCTGAACTTGGGAAATTCTCTTCCTCTACATAGGTCTCAGTCTCCCCATCTATAATAGGAAAAGTCTTGACCAAATTATCTCTACAGTCCCTTCTCACTCTAATATTTTGTGATTCTGTTATCTAGATCTTTGGACTCCAGAGGCATAAGGCATGAACCGAGTGTGTTCAGGTAGGCCAGCTCTAGGGTTAACATTACCCTTGGCTCTTTTCTTCCCCTTGTGGTGGTAGAGAGGAGAGGACTAATCAGTCTGGGTGTGCTGACACACTCGGTCATTCATAGGTCTATGCCTGCATAGACTCCCAGGCTACTATTTTTGAGTAAAGACATACATTTGTACAAAACATAAAAGGGGAAGTGGGGTGGGGAGAGCAATACATTGATCTTCTCATGTTCCTCTAGCATATTCAGATTTCAAAGAACATTACTAAAAAGTGTGTGGCTACCCACAATAGGAATTAAAAGTATTCAAGCACAAGCTATAGGAAACCCTGCCTATACTCTAAAGCCTTCTCTTACCCTGCCAAATATCAGGGGCCTATTTGAATGAAAGAAGAAGCAAATTTATGAAAAGTTTAACCACTCCCTCCCTGCTCACACACCCTTGGACTCATGATGACTGGGATAATAGTGCTTCCTATGTTGTGTTATTTGAGCCAAAGGCTTCTTTCCTCCCCAAATATAATGGTAAGATCCTATGATAGGTATAAACAAAGGCTCAGATCTACGAGAGTCGGATGTCTCAATTCATTTTCACATGAAAAGGAAATCTCTGATTTCTATAATTTGGGCCTGTGTGTGTATGTGTGTGTATGTATGTGTATCAGAAAGATAGAGAAAGAGAGAGAGAGAATTTGTGTGCTTATGTGTGTGAGTATGGATGTGTGTATCTTCTCGCACATGTTTATATGAGTGTATGTACACATGTGTGAGAGAGTGTGTGTTTTTTTCCAGACCAGTGATTTTTTGAGTGTAGGGAATTCCCACTATAGAAATTCCTTTGCAATTAATAGTTTGAGAGTGTTGCTGGAGGCACCAAGAGGTTAAGTGACTTGCTCAGAGTCATGTTGCCAGTCTGCACTAGGCAGGCCTCATATTCTAGTCTTCCTGACTCAGAGGCCAGCTGTCTATCCTCTACGCCACACTGACTCTCATGGAATTCTTACAGAGGCTAATTTCTTCCTGATCATGCTCAAGACCCCAATAAATCTGTCTGCTTGGAGTCAGTAGAGCCTGAGGGAGGAAGAAAACACAGAGACAGAGTTTTCTGAACTTCATGGAGATTATCCACTTCACTGCCAAGCTCTTGTTGAACAAGCCTGCTGGAGGTCCCTTCTCTAAACAAGACCCTATTACCCAGATAGGGTCTCCCCTCCATTCTTTCTTGCTACTATTGACCTAGGGGTCATTGGTTGTATGTATCCAACCCCATGAGGGATTCACTCCTTTCAAAAGATGGGGTGAAAATGAAAAAATGTGTTAGAAACCATCGGGAAAAGCTTTTAATTTATTTTTCTAATTTATCTTTGTAACCTCCCTCACTTTCAAAGCTTCCTGTTTTTGATGAGGGCATACCTCCTTCTAATTAAGGATAAAATACGAACTCTAATTTAACCTGGTATTTCAAAAGGCATCTGAGTATATATATTTAGTGTAGCCCCCTTGTTTTACAGATAGGGAACTGGTGACCCAAGGACATGAATTAAGTGACTGGCCTAACATCACACAGCTAGTAAATGTTAGATGCAGGATTTAAATTCAGATCATCTGGATACATTCAGTCAATGTTCTTTCTATTTGAACATCTATCTTCCTACCCAATGAAGGTCTGCTGAATTTAATTTCATTTCATTCCATGGAATTTAATCTTATTTACAAAACATGCAAAAACAGTCGGATTCATGGAATTTCAGAGTAGAAAAGTACTTTAGAGATCTGCTATAATCCTTTCATTTTACAGATGAGGAGCTGAGGAGAACCCAAGACTTTCACTGACTTGTCCCAGGAGCCAGAACTTGAACTGCCTCCTCCTGACCCCTTTCTGGGGCTCTTCTCCTTAAAGTTCAATGACTACAATGTGCTTAGCATGGAATTACTTTGTTATGTGAAGGCATTTCATAGGAATGTCTTTGAATTATAACCCAGCTCATAAATTGTTCACACACTACAATGGGATCCCATGAGCACCTGTATTTTTCTTAAAGCTATATTAATCCCCGAGCATGAACTGGGAGTCATAACACTTAGGTTCTAGTTCCAATTATGTGTGACCTTAAGCAAGTCATTGCCCTTTTCTGGACTTTATTTTCCTGGTCTTTAAAATAAGAGGTTTGATCTGTGATCTCTAAGGTCCTTTCCAACTCTACCTTTCTCTGAGGACTGATAGGAAGGAAGAAGAGAGTGGAAAGAGCAGCAGCTTTGGAGTCAGAAGATCTCGGTTCAAAATCCTACTGCTGTCACTTATTCCTAGTTCCAAGGAGTCCATATAGATACAACCAGTGGCTACCAGTTTAACGTCATGACTTCATCCAGCAACCTTAATACTCGAATTCCCCTTGGATTCTCTCAGTGTAAGACAAATCTCTTTCTTGGCTCCACTCCTGTCCATTTAGTTGAGGATTTAGGAGAGCCCCACATTTGGCTAACAGAATTGATACGGGTGTGGTGGTATTAAGTAATTGTCTCTTCTCTAGTTGAGCCGAAATCTGCCAATAATGATTTTCCCCCATGTGCACTGCTAAGACAACCATAGACTTGTTGAAAATGGTCTAATAAGGAGGATGCCTGCTTTCCTCATCCTTTTTCTTTAAAATGCTAGTGCCGTAGACTACATTGGTGTCATATGGCAAGCCAAAAAATTTCAGTCTTCACCTTCAAAAAACCTTGGAAAGGGTAAGAATTGTTACCCCATTTGAAAGCTGGGAAAACAAAGCCTCAGGAACAATCGCAGTAAGAGTAAAGTCCAGGATTATGTTGAGGGTTTTAAGTTATATGGTTTAATCATTATTTGTTGGGAATATGGTAAAACTTCTTTCCATATAAGATGAGAGGCCGAGCTTATAGTCTCTAAGGGTCATTCCAACCTCAGAATTCTATGATCCTAAGCTGGTCTTCATGGTTTTAGATTCTGCCTATGCATTCTACCCCAGCTCATTCCAAGACAGTCCTAGGACCATAGGATCATTTAGAATTAGATAGTATCTTAAAGACTGTTTAATCTATCCTCCTCATTTTACAGATGAGGAATAATCTAAGGCCCAAAGTGGTTAAGTGTGATTTTGTTCAAGATCAAGTAAGTAGCAGAACCAGGATTCAAACCCAGGCCTTTGGCTCAAAATCTTTTCTCTTTTCCATGGTGCCATGCCAATAATTATGTATGTTTCTCAGAAGCAGATTAAGGGTGAGGAGGTTAGCTATGTTTGTCAGCACAGTTAATCAAGTGCCTATCGGGACAAATTCATGTTATTGAAAAGTTAATTTAAGACAATTTGCCAATCATTGACTTACCCAGTCATTCTAATTATTATCCAGGATTGGATATTTCAATTACCCTCTTTCCATCACTCTTCCCTTCTAAGAGATCTTCTCTGATAGACTGTTTAACTAGCTTCAATTTAAATTTTTATCAGGAATGGTCATTAGAAATTGCTTTAAAACCAAGTAACAAGTGGCCAAACTGGACTAAGGCATAAATAGCCAACGGGCTGAAGACCTGGTAAGCACAATGGAAAATGCCAAAAGACAAATATGGCCACCCCCAAGAAGAAGGTATAAGAGGCTACTGAAGGTTTTGGAACCAATGCTAGCAATTGGCAGCACTAGCTCAGAAGATCTTTCAACTCCCAGTTCAAGCCTAGAGAAAGGTTAGATAATACAAGATCCTATTCTCTTAATAAGAAAAAGAAAATAAAACATCAGCAATGTTGCAAGAAATCTCTGGTTTCAGTCTTCCCAGTAACTACCAGGATGAAAAGTGAGGGGGAAATATTGTCTTGGAAGCTACAAGGACTGCCAAAACTTGGCCCACTGAGAAATATGACTACCTGTGGAAGGAAAGATGAGAGCTCCTAATTTTAGAAGGGTGATGAATGTGCCAGGCAGTGAAAAGCAGACAAATGGTACATGGACTTTTTTAGGATAGATAGCTTTCCACATCATGAACAATATTACCTAACTTATGGCATACTACATTCTTGAACTAGACTTTAATAATACTTAAGGACATTCATTAAAGTATAGATGATATATACTCAGATTCCCACTGTCAACTTAAATAACATCTGATTAGCACCAGGTATTTCTTCTTTAGCACAGTGACATCTATCTATCGATATCTATTTCTCTATCTGTATATATAAATATGTATACCATATACATATGTATATGCACATAAATACACATCTATACACAGACACATATACATATGTGTCTATTTTTTTTCCAAATCAGACAAAATAAATAGTGTTTTTAAGCTCAGCTGTTTGTCTAGGGATAGTTCCAATCACAACAAGCTTTATACCACATAAGAACGCATCCAAATTTAAAAAAAAAGAAAAGAAAGAAAAAAAGACAAAAATGCAAGAGCTTGGCATCCAAGTAACAGATTCTTGGAACAAGGCAGATGGGATAACTTATTCCCCAAAGTTTTGTAATAATCTATGTAGGAACTGCTCCATAGTAGATAGGTTGGTGTGGAACTCTTCAGGAATGGAAATATGCAGGCCCTGTAGCTTCCATCTTCAAAGATTTAATCTTCAACCCAGACTATTGATCTTACTTAGTAATTCTTACCACTAGGAATAACATCTTGTTGGTTTCTGCTATTGGATCTGCATAAATGGAATACTGAAGGCAAGAAATAGATGACTTCCCCAATTGCTTTAAATTTAAATTTACTATCCAATTTCACATACAACATAAAAATCTAAGGTCAGTGGGGTCTATTTACTTTGGAAAGCTTACACTGGTTCCCAGGTTTTTCATTGATTCACATCTCACCAAAGGGAATCACTTTTCTTACTCTATCAACCCATCTCCAATTCAGCGACCAATATTTTAGAATAAGTGAGTCTATGTGTCTATTGTACTTTAAAAATTTCATAGAATACTATGGACTTGGATCAGTTCATGAAACTATCTTATAATGGTACCTTTTTATTTTTTTGTAACATAGATGCTTATCACTCTAGACAGGATACAAGGGGGACCCACTTTACATCAAATTCTACTTTGAAGGTCATTTTAGTGAGCTTTCAGTGA
The DNA here is from genome assembly GCA_011680675.1 of Gymnobelideus leadbeateri. NCBI lineage: Eukaryota > Metazoa > Chordata > Mammalia > Diprotodontia > Petauridae > Gymnobelideus > Gymnobelideus leadbeateri. The sequence continues at coordinate 25,442 of WOXC01009528.1, read as the reverse complement.
AGATACTAACTAAATATGTGCAGTAGGACCATAGGATGGAAGGGACATTAGAATGATATAAGAGAACACTAGAATTGCAAGGGATCTTAAAACATGGAATGTTCGGTCATACATCTTAGAATGTTAGAAGAAGAATCAACCATATTTGAACATTTTCCATTTAAAGACAATGAAATAGGCCCAGAGAGTTGCAAAGTGAGTTAACAGCAGAGTCAGGATAACAACCCAGGACTTCTGTTTCCTAACATAATGTTCTTTCTACTATACTATGCTGAGATGGATTATAAATCTAAATTTATGTTAAGAAGGTTAAAATAAATTCTTGTAAAATATTTGAAAAGCATGCTTTTGTAAATAAAACTTTATTAATTTTTCTTGCACCAAAAAGTTTCTCCCAGAAAAGCATTTTCTTTTGTAAATGAGAAAACACCCTTCAGCTGTTTATGTAGCTTTATTTCTCTCAAAAGAATTAGAAAAGTAAGCAAAAAAAATTTCTGGATAAGAACATGAAATGTATTGTGTTAAGATTTAATAGAGTGCTTTTTCTGTCTTATTAATTTATATGGATTTGGATTCAAACCCTAATTCTGCCATTTACCATGTTTGTAACTTAAGGTAAATAACTTCTTCTTTGGTCCAGTGAATTGTATCAAACTTAAAGTCAGGCATATCTTGGTTATATCCTGCCTCGGAAAACTCACCAGTGATGTGAATTTTGGTGAATCATGTAACATCTGAATCTCTGCTTCCTCATCTAGAAAATGAGGAAGTTGGAAGAGAAGCCTCTGAGGTTCCATCCAGCTCTAAATTTATAATCCTTCAAACCTCTGCAAAATGAGGATAATAGACTGGCTAATCACTGAAGTTACTTTTAGTTTGAACATTTTATATTGTAAACTTCACTTTCCAGGTTTGTGACACTAAGCAAAGGAGTGGAATGTTACAACAAAATTCTGATGCTTTTCCTTGGGTCTTCCCCTTTTCCTGGCCTCATTCTACCATCCCAGTCCTGTTCCCCCTAATCTTGGCCCCATGCTCCCTCCACCCTCTTACACACACACACACACACACACACACACACACACACACACACACACACACACACACACACACACACACACACACACACACATTGTCTGATGATTAAGGAGAGGTAGTAAACAGCATGATATTTTACTGAAATCTGCAGATACCAAGTAACTGGGAGATTTCTCAAATAAAAACAAGGAGAAAAAAGGTTAAAGAGAATGTAAAAGAGTGTAGACATATAAGCAGCAAACAACAAAGTGAGATTAAGCTAGGAGAGCACAAACTAATAAACAGCCTCCCCCTGCCAAAACAAAAAGAGAGAGAGAGAGTAAAAAACACTAATATCCAGAGGGTATGCCCAAAGTGGAAACTACTAAAACACCAAGACCCTAGGAGGAGAAGCGATAGCAAATTAATTTATGCTTATAATGTTATTTCATTGAAAAGGAAAAAAAAATCAAAGTAATATTTCAAGTGTTATGCAAAAATATGGTCCCCTCTCTGCTATTAGGACAGATGACATTGTGTAAGTTACTTCCCCAGTGTAGGTCTCATTTTCTTTATTTTAAAAAATAAGAGAGAGGGCTGGTGATCTTCAATATCCTTCCCTGCTTTAAAATGGTATGTATCTGATTTCTATTTGGGGAACAGAAGTAGAAATTATGCTTATAATACTCCTTAATGTCCTATACACTTGATTTTTTATTTTACATTGGTCTAGGGCTATAATTTTATGGGTTTAGGGAACTCCTAGGGAGGAAACTCCCTCTATCAATACAGATAAGAAAGTGTTCTGCAATTTATAGTCTTAAAGAGTTGCATCTTGTACAGTGATTTAAGTAACTTACTCAGGGTCACATAGTTAGGGGTCAGTCTCTCAGGTCCTTTCCAGCCCTGACATTCTATATTCTAATAGTCTATGACATAAATTATCTTATAGCTCTAACATTCAATGCTCTGTGTTTTAATTCGAATTCTTCCAAGGTTTCTTCTAGTTCTAATATTCTATGATATATATTTTCTTTCAGTTGTGACGTTCTATGTTCTATCTTTAATTTTTCTAGGATTTCTTCTAGTTCTAACATTCTATGGCATTATAATTGAAGTTCATTAAATTAACATCAGATATATAGAAATCTGTGACAAGGTACACAGACATATAGATAGAAAAATAAAATTAATGTGTTTGTGTACTGATTTAATGAGAAGACTTCATTTATGTGGCAACTCCCTAATGTGGAAACTCCCTGCAACCGCAGATCCACTATTCTTCTGAAATTTATAGGCTTTGAGTTCCCAAGAGCAAAGAAAGGTTAAGAGACTTGCTCATAGTTGGGTGGCTAGAATGTTTCAGAGACAGAATTTGAACTCAGTTTTTCCTAATGAAAAAGGCTGGCTCCCAATATACTATTCTTAGTTGTGTCTCTCATTTGCATATTCACATTTATATAGTTACCACAGACAGATAGTATAGATATCTGTATTGATGTGGATATGCCCATATAGCTATATCCAGATCCATATATATCCATATAGATAGATATCAATTAAAATAAATTTCAAATCAGTGAAATGTGTCATTTCTCAATGTATAACTGTCAAAGATTTTGAGAAGTTAGATTTTCATAAATAAGTGACATTTCTGTCAGATTATTTCCTAGATAGGCCCACAAGATCACTAGATGAGGAAGGCTACCACATAAAAAGTAAGTTACTTACCTTAACTTGATACAGATGCTCATGACTAAGGTGACCACATTATGGTTGGTTCCTGGTAGAGTTCCAGTAAAGAAACCATAGCATCAAATTCTAACCCTTCCACTCCTAACCAATGATTGGTTCGGACTTCCTTAAAAATTGATCATCTTTCTGCCATTCTACTTACACATAGTCAAGTTTTCTCACTGCTATTATACTGATAGTGCCTTTGTTCACCAAATCAGGAGAGATCTAAAAACAATGGAAGCTGAGACATATTGTGCAGTTATAGTTTAGTGAGTTTCCTTTATCTCATTTGTCTGGTGACTCTTGTGAACTTTGTCAATATTTTTTTTTGCAACTGATTAGTATCCATCCAAATCAGATGTCCCTGAATTGCTATATGGTTTAATTATTTTCTTTTCTCTTTCAATATACATAAGTATGTAAATTAGGGTATCTTACCCTACAGGAAAGGGGGGGGAGGGGATAAGAGGGGGATGATAGAAGGGAGAGCAGATTGGGGAGGAGGGTAGTTAGAAGCACACACTTTTGAAAAGGGAAAGGGTCAAAGTAGAAAATAGAACAAGTGGGGGGTGGGATAGGATGGAGGGAAATATAGTCAGTCTTTCACAATATATCCACTATGGAAATGTTTTGCATAACTACACATATACAACCTATATTGAATTGCTTATCTTCCCAGTAAGGGTGGGTTAAGAGGGAAGAAGGGAAAGAATTTTGAATTCAAAGTTTTAAAATCAATGTTAAAAAAATTATTTTTATATGTACTGGGAAATAAGACATACAGGCACTGGGGAATGGAGATCCATCTTGCCCTACTGGAAAGTTGGGGGGGAAATGGGGGAGAATATAGGAGAGAGCAGATTGAGATCACTGTTCTGGGGTGGTGGGTAGTGGAAAAATTAGGAGAAAATTTGTAAATCAAAATCTTGTGGAAATGAATGTTGTAAACTAAAAATAAACATAAACATGAGTGTGTTTTGATTCTTCCAGTCAAGCACCGTGAGAAAGGAGAAAAGAAAACAAAAGATAGAATGAGAGAAAGAATGAGAGAAATAAAAGGACTAGAGTCCTAAGGGTTAAAGTTTGGGAGGGGAAATGAAAAAAAAATGACCGGCACTTAAAGAAGTCTGACCTTCATTCAAACATTTTGATTCAAAGTTTAGAGTTTAAAAAGCTGGATATTACATATGGAGGAGTTCTCTTCTGAATGATTACTGATTTCAGTGCTTCAAGTACCATGATCCTCAACAACACACATTTGGAGCCATTGGCTGTTAGATAGAGCTAGAAGGGCCATTCATTCATTGTTTATACTTGATGTTCCAGCAAACTGGAATACCAGCTAGCTATTCATTGAACTCAACCTGCTCTCTCTTGCTTCTGTATATCCTCTTAGACTGTTCTCTATGCTTTAATTGTATGTTCTCCTCATATTCATTTGTAAAACTCCTTTTCCTTCAAGGCTCAGCAACTGTGCAATCTTCTCTATGAACGCTTCCTTTATTCCTTTCAGCTTAAAGTGAATCCTCCCTTCTCAAATATTTTTAGGTTACTTTGTCTGGATCTCTCTTCATCACCACCTTCCCCTCCACCCCCAATCACTCATAATACTATCTTGTATTTTCTCTGTCTGTGTAGATGGTAGATTTCCACCATCATCCTAAGTAAAGCATAAGCTCCTCGAGGTCAGGAATTTTATGAGTTTTCATTAAAAAAAATTCTAGTACTTAGCAAAAAGTCTTATGATATCCAATTATATATTTGCAAAAGGTCTGTGACCTCATGTGAGTAGTATGTGAGGTCCCCTCCACTAGAAAAGTGCAAGTGGTCGATATCTTAGTAGACCACAAGGTCCTAGATTTAGAATTAGAAGGTCAATCCCCTCATTTTATAGAGGAAGAAACTGAGACAAAGAGAAATTAAGTGACTGTCTAAAGGCACTTAGTCAATAAGTGGCAGAATCAATGTATGATCCCAGGTCCTACATTTCTAAATTCCATATTCTTTCTAGTGCTATCAGATAAATCCTAGAGATTTTCTTGAGGACAGCAGAAATCAAGCCATTCCCCTATGATTCCACCTCAAATAAGTGTCAGAGATGCTACTAGATTCCCTGTCTACCTATCTCTGAGCCAGCACCCTATTCACTACACCCAGTTGTCTCTATTGCTTTATGCATTTTAGGTAACAAATGTATGATGTTATTTAATTGAATTCATTCATCAATCAACTTATTCATTTGTTGATTCAACAAAATTACATTGAACAGTTTCATGCCAGGGACTGTGGAGGGCACAAAAAAACATGGTTCCTACCTTCATGGAGCCCATATTGTGGGAAAGGCCCAACTCACAAAGGTCAGGGAATAGTTCTATCACTAGGCTATTCAGGAACCAAATTAGCAACCTTTTAAAGTTTTTTTTCCCCCAAAAGCTCTGGGCTTGAATCAATTTATTTTTACTTTCCAGGTATTCAGCAAATCTTTTGCCTGAGCACTTTAGTGAGGAGAAATAAGGTGATGGCAGTAACTAGGGCACTCATTGTTTGGGGCTGGAAATTGTGTGAGAGTTCATGTCCTATTATTCTGCTAGCATGGCTGATGGTTGCACTGCATTTTTACATAAGATTTTAACTAAGTAGATACTAAGACTTTGAGACCTTAACCACCATCTAAAACAACTCCCAATTGAGACCCAGAGGTCACACAAGTACTAAGTAACTGGGTCAAGAATCAAACTGGAATCTCCCAACTCCAAATCCAATGTTCTTTCCATAATAGTGCACAAAACAAAGGTTACTTCATCAGTTAATGTATACCTTTTAGATTGTTCAAAGAGTTAAGGAACCTTACATGAGATCCCTTTGATGGACCATATTTTTTTTTGTCAGTGGTTGGGGGAAGGATAATGAAGCACAATCAAAATGTTCTGATTGACAAATGAACTTCATTTACAGAGATGACTTTATATATTCCATGGAAATACTTATTTTTGTCTCCTCAGATAAGAGGAATTTCTAAAAACAACTGAAGGTGCTTAAATATTATATTTCCATAGGAATGTCATAGTTGGTAGTGAGTTAACATGGGACCCCTAGGTCAAAAAGACAGGTTCAGTTGTCCAAAATTGCCTAAATCCTCCATTTTCTTTAGGGATTGTAGGAAAGGGGACTGGTTTGATTTCTTAATATCCATAAAATTACTTTTTTCACCTTTCAAAATATTTTGGGTTTCTCATATATACACTACCATATTCTACTTGAATCACAAAACAGGTTTTATTCCAATTTCCCATCTCATGAAGGAAACTCCTAGAATATCATATCAAGCCTCTGCTCAATATACCTCTAATTCAAAGGAATTTACTACTTTGCAAGTTCCATATCACTAAACAATCCTAATTCTTTAATAAAATTATTCCTTATTTTGAAATGAAATTTGTTTTCCTGTAATTAATTATCACTCATATGTTCTAGTTTTGCCTTCAGAAACTTCAAAATCTGTACTTCACATCTGTGCTCCCTCTTTTACATAATAGTCCTTCAGAGATATTTGAAGAAAGTTTTCACTATCCTTATCATCCCCAGTCTTCTTTTCTCTAGACTAAAGATTCTCAGTTCCCTACATCTCCCCTCCAATCAGAATGATCTGACACTGTTCTCTTCTAGAAGTTTCCAGCTCAACTCAGTATTATAGAGCATCACTGAATCTGACTTCTATACTCCTTGCTTAGGAACATAATAGATAAAGTGAAGAAAATCATAAAAAGTAATGAGATTTCAAAGTAGAATCTACCTTTTCTATCTTCTATCTATAATATCATTTTCATCTTGATAGCTTACCCAAGTTTGATAGATAAACCAAATTTTATAAAAATTAGCCAATGGTAATTGAAAAGTTTGTAATGTTTTGTTCAATCCTGTGGTTAATTTGATTATGGACTTTTAACTGGTTTTGAGAGTTAAAATTAGGCACAGGTTTTTGTTTTGTTTTTCCCTAGAGAGAGAACTTCAGTTAGGGAGATGGGGTAATTATTGGAAAGTGGTAATGACATGAAAACATAAACAAAAAAAATATTCTTAGAACAATTTAAAAAATAAGACTAGAAGGAAAAGAATATCTCACTTAGAAGAGGTTAATCAGTTTAACACAGCACTTCTTTTTGGTTTTTTTTTGGGGGGGGAGGGAAAAATTGAAATTAAGTGACTTGCCCAAGGTCACACAGCTAGAAAGTGTGTCAAGTGTCTGAGACTGAATTTGAACTCAGATCCTCCTGACTGCAGGGTCAGTGCTCTATTCACTGCACCACCTAGCTACCCCAACACACCACTTCTAACATCACCCTTCTGTGCTAAAGGAGGGCATCTCTAGTCACCCTGATCTATAACTTGCCATTGGACTCAGATGGCTCTGGAGGAGAAAGTGAGGCTAGTAACAGCACATCCTCCCTCACTTAAATCCAATTTATTTGCAAATCATGGCATCACCTTCCTGATGTCACGATTCTCTTCAAGAATGAAGGACAAACAATAATCTGTGTTTAAAAAGAAACAACCTTTCAAAATACTCCCATTGTTTTATAGAATAGAAACTAAACTCCTCAGTCTGGTTTTTAGAGCTTTCTATGATCTGACTCCACTTTACATAGACAACTTTATTTCCAGTCACGGTGGTTTTCTCAATGTCTCCTACACACACTTTGTTATTTCCACTAGTGTGCTTTTTGCTCATCTTTTCTCTAGCCTCCCTCACCCAAACTTCACTCTTCCTATTTGAATCTTGCCACCTTTTCTGGGCAGCTTTCCCTGACCTCATTACCACACAGTGATCTCTCCCTTTTCCTTAATGTTCAGTCCTGTCTGACTCTCTATGACCCCATTTTGGGGTTTTCTTGGCAAAGATACTGGTGTAGTTCGCCAATTCCTTCTCCAGCTCATTTTACAGATGAGGAACTGAGGTGAAAGGGGTTGGTTAAGTGAGTTGCCCAGGGTCACATAGCTGGTAAGTGTCTGAGGCCAGATTTGAACTCATCAAGATGAGTCTTACTGATTCCAAGCCAGTGCACTGTGCTACCTTGCTTTCTAGTCCCTAACTCTTTAGCACTTGCTATCTTGATCATTCATTACAACTTAGGATTTGCTTCCTTGCACTGTCAGTGCCTTGTTATCCAAACTCGACTATAACATGTTTCCTGCATACTATTTCCCTCTCACAACAAACACTGGGTATTTAGTAACAACAACTACAATAAACCACAATAGTAACTGCCATTTCTACTATACTTCAAAAATATAAAGTTCTAAGGTCCTTCAAAAGTACAAAGCACTTTTCCTTCCCACATTAACACTGTGAAGAAGGTTATCCCCACTTTTACAGGTGAGAAAACTTTAGCTCAAAAGGTAAAATGATTTAATCTTGGGCATACAACTTTTAAGTTTCAGAGTCAGCATCTGAATCCAAGTCATGGAATCATGGAGGTTTTCTAGTTGGGGAGAAAAAAACCCCAAAAGTTAAGGGTTAAAATTCTTTATTTCTGTAGGTGACGAACTCAGGCTCAGAAAGGCCAAGAATGTCTTGAATACAATGCATACTTTATAAATAATTGAATTGAATTGCTGAAGATCAAACAGGCAGCAAATGGTAAAACCAGGATTTGCACAAAGGTCATCCAATTTCAAAGAATAATAAGACTGATATTTATAAAGTATTTTAAGATCTGCACTTTCTTCCTAATAACCCTGTGAAACAGGTGCTAATACTCATTCTGTAAATGGGGAAATTAAGGCTCATTGAAGTAAAATGACTTTCCATGGATAGTGGCAGCACCCAGGTTTGCTGACTCTAAATCCAGGGATCTTTCTGCTGTTATGATTCTTTCTTCTCATAAGTTTTCACAGATGATAGTTGAGACCTGAAAGGGTCCTTAAAGGGCATCTAGTACAACTCCTCCCACTCCATCTTTTTTATGTATGAGGAATAAGGTAAAGAGAGGTTATGTGATCTGCCCACAGATATTAAGTGGCAGTCAGGATTTGAACTCAAGTTCTCTAAAACAATATCCTAGTACTCTTTCCGTGGTACCATATTCAATCTATATCAGTGGATCAATGGGTCTTGTTTTGTTTCTCTTTGAATGATTACTATAAAAGTTCCAGTGAGGTGAAGAATTCAGTTTCAGTGACAGTGATAAGGTCTTTCTAAAATGGTTAGGTATCTTCAGATAAACTTCAGGTTAAAGAAGGTATGGATCTTCGCTCAGTCAATAAGGCTACTCTGAAGCCTCAGTAAATGAGAATGCAAGACATTTAAATAAATGAAAGTGCTAAAGGTATTTAGTATAACTTGACTTCAGGCTAAAGAGAGCAATGAACTGCATTAGGTAAGTGAGAGTTCTGGGGTCTTTAGGGCAATGAAGCTTCTAATTCAGTATGGATGCTTACTAGGAGTGGGGACAATGAGTATAGGGCATCTTTTAGACAAGGAGGAAAGCGAGTATTTAGATGAATGTTAGTTCTGAGTATCTTAAGCTCAATGAAGGTGCAAGTTGTTTAGGTTAATAAAGGGGCTAACTCAACCAAAACACCAAGTATTTTCACATCAGTGAGGGCACTAGGCACCTTTAACATAATCAGATTTCTGGATATTTTCTGGTCAGTAAGGATACTGAGTATCTACATCAATTAGGGTATAAGGATTAATTTACAAATAAGACATGGTTTTAAAGCATTTGACTGAGAAAGGAATGCCAACATCAAAAGAATATAATTGTTTCTCTTAGTGTAACTATAGGAGTAGGGGGCAGGGGAGGGGAGGGGATAAATGCATGGACTTATTTCCCATGTTGTTAAAGTATTTTTCATTCATCAGTTTATTTTAAGTGTACTACTCTGTAACCAAAAATTTTAAAAAATAGGAATAACATTAAGACTGTATCCTTCACTCAATATTGTAATTTATTTCAGGTCAGTTAATTCCTTTGTATTATATAGCTCACACATATAATTTGCTTCTTATCCAAGCTTTAAAATCTATCATCCTGTAATGGAAATGCAGATTTAAAGATCTTCCCTGCCCCTAGCTTAAGTGCACCTGGAGCCTGTGGTGGGAGGCTTGTTTTTTCAGGAAAGCCCACACCTTGATACTTTGTGATTGGGCAGTGGGTCAAGGAGGTTGTTACATTCTCTGAGCCAAGAGAAGGCTATATAAGCCCTGAGGAGAGGCTTTGCTTTGGGGCTCACTTTGAGAAGTGTTGTGTGATTTGACTAGATGAGACTCTGGGAAGCCGTTGTTGAGAGCCCCCCGGCTTTGAAAACCCAGATGTTGATGCTTCCCTCTCTGGTAACTGTGATTTGGTATTGGTATAATGGTTGGACAGTTTGGAAGCCTGTCTGTTTGATCTGTAAGTTCTGTAACTCTGAAGTTCGGGGTGTTGACCTTTTTCCCCTGAACTAGGTAATGTATGTTTGTTTGATTAAAGTAAGCTTGTTAACTGATTTTGAGTTGCTTTCCTTTTGAAAAGCAGATCTAAGAACCTGTATTGGCAGCCACTCTGGGGATGCTGGGGTGCTTGCTGCTACACATCCCTAAGGTAATCTTAAAAAAAATAAGATTAGAGAGATGAGACTGGATACAATATATAGATGGAAGAAGTAAGGTATGAAAAACCTCAAGCCACTTTCTGACAGATGGGAAATTGATGAGAAAATGGTTGAATCCTTTAAAATTAAGGACAACAAATTAATATAATGGAATGTACCTATTATACAAGAAAGGAATGAATATGGTGAATGCACACATAAAAAACTTTGGAAGAATTATATTAATTTATGCAGAGTGAATTAAGCAAAACCAGGAAAGCAATACATACCATCTACAATAATGTAAATGTAAAGAATAATAGCAAAATAATTTAAAATGAATGCTATGAAATCATAATGGTCAAAGGTATGAGAAGGCCCCCTGCTTTGTTTCCCTTAAAGATGTAAGGGACTATGATGTGAAACACTACATATGATGTAAAAATTTTCTGATGTGTTGATTTATTTTGCTGAACTGTGCTTCCACCCCCTCCATTTGATATAAAAGATAGCTGTTTAGGAGGGATACATTAGACAATGTAGGTGATATAAGAACAAAAGATAGATGAAAAAATAAAGGTAAGGGATTGTTATAGAATTTCAGTGGCACCCAATATCTGCTAAGGAACTGATACCATCTAGCATGAAAGGGGTATCTGATGAAAACCTAGCAAAGGAATTGTCTCTCCTGGCTTCCAATGTAGGCAAAACATGAACAAGATAATTTCATAGAGCACAGAATGAAAGAACAGGGAGAAATAATAGAAGGCAGAATGTTAAAGTCAGAAAGGATCTTTGAATATGGAAAGTAGAATATGAGTGGAAAGAACCTAAGAGATCATCTAAAAGAGGAAACTGAGGCCAAGGGAGAGAAGTGGCTTGCCCAAAGTCTTACAATAAATAATTAATAACAAAGAACCCAAATCTACTGAAGCCCGATGCTCTTTCAACTATATTTGGCTATCTCCCTATGACTATTTAAGTTCTGGCTAGTTTATTTTCAAATGAGCCTAATTTTCAGAATCATCCTGTGCTAAAACAAATTGGTCTGCTCTCATTAAAATGCTTGGGAGAACAGACTGTCAAAAACAAAACCAAAATTCATTATTGTTCCAAGATCCAGAACCAGGCTGGGGGAGCAGGATACAATTCATTGGTGTATTTAGAGTGTGATAACCTCTCCTGGATCACTGCTTTGTCATGGAGGAGGGGCTTGGGTAGCTCAATGAAACTGAACTCTGCCATTCAGGGTTACCCAACATGGACAGATCACAGTGGAGAATTCTGACAAAAGGTGATCCACTGGAGAAGGAAATGGCAAACCATTCCCAATATGTTTGCCAAGAAAATCCCAAGGACAGAAGGACCTGGTGTCTTGAAGAGTCAGATAAGATTGAACAATTGAACAACAGCAACAATAATTAAAAGTTGCTATTTTCATGAGCTGTGAAAAACAGGCTATATGAATAACATGCATTCACTTATATTTCCTGCTATGATATAGTAAGAGACAAAGCAAAAATTAGAAAAGAGAAACATTTCTTATTTCTTACCCAAAATATTTTAATATGTGGAAAGGGTCACAGAGTACTAACTGGGACCTTAAAAACTTTCTTGTAGATGAAGAAACAATTCTACAAAGGGAAAGTGCTACTGTCCAAGATGGTACAAGGGAGGAAGCCTGCAGAATAGCAATTGGGACCCATGTCTCCAAATGTCCAGTGAGAGGATTTAGAGCTGGAAGGGACCACCTTAGCAATCACCTGATCCATACCTTGCCACTACTTTACAAATGAGGAAACTGAGGCACAGAGATGGGAAGTGCTTTGCCTTAGCTCAGCTAGCTGGTACAGAGACTAGATCTGAACCCAAATCCTCCAACTTTATAGTTGGTGCTCTTTCTAGACCATGTTGACTTTTTCTTTTTATGGCGGAAATTGTGAATAGGTATTTTAAAAATGGAAATGGTTTGCGGTGTGTGTGTGTGTATTTGTGTGTATGTGTGTGTATGCACGTGTGCGTGCACTCATGTGCTTAATATATATGCATGTTCAGTAATGAGTCTATATTTAAAAACTAAAAATCATAATAAATAATATTAATATTAACAATATACTTATAGTAAATAATATTAATGTTGGCACTATTATGATTATTATAAATGATCATAATAAACATAAATCCAAAGATAGTGAAACTATGTACCTCCAACCTACCCCTAATCCTTTCACCTCCACCAGATGCTATTTTGTTTTTCCTCATTGTTTTTTCTAAGGTCCTATTAGACGGTCTTCAAAAAAAGAAACACTATTTATCTTCTTGTTTTGCTTCCTCAAATTTCCTCTGAGGCGGCCAAGACAACCTAACAGAGGGGACTACACAGATGTGTCACCTCTGGTGATGTGATGAGGGATGGGAAAGTAGACTGATCTCACCTTATCTGTCTCACTCAGGGATCCTGGAAGGCTGGCTGTGGGAAAGGGGAAGAAACTGTGAATAAGAGAGGCTGAAGGTGGACTTATCAGCAAATGTCTAGCTCAATGGTTGGAAGGCTGTGTCTGGAACAGACACAGATGAATCAGGCAGATACTGAGAGTGGGCCAGTAACTGAAAGTAGGACAAGGAATAGAAGAGGGAACAGGGACCACTAAAGATGAGTTTGTTTTCACAGCAGAATTTCTCAATGGTGTCAGAAATTATATTTTCTTAACAATATCAGAAAACATGATGACCTTGGGGGCCAACACATAGGTGTGGACCTGGGTCCAATAAGTGATATATCCTGAAGTCACAAGCCTTCCTAGACCCATTTATGTTTTTTTTTTAATGTTTTTTTGTTTTTTCTTGGAGGAGGGAAGGAATATCTCACTTAAAAGCAGTTAATCAGCTTAACACACCACTTCTTTTTTTTGGGGGGGGAGGGAGGGAAGGCAAGGAAATCGGGGTTAAATGACTTAGCCAAGGTCACACAGTGTGTCAAGTGTCTGAGGCTGGATTTGAACTCAGGTCCTCCTGACTCCAGGGTTGGTGCTCAATTCACTGCATCACCTAGTTGTCCCCTATGTTTTATTTTTAATGGACAACCATGATGATGATGACCTTAGGCAAAGTGACAAACCTTAGGAAATCCAAGATATGGAACAATTCAGGAGAATAGGTGGTTGTTGGCCTTATATCTCTATCAGACTCACTGGATTACTGTTAGGAAAGCATATGATAAACCTTTGAACACCACATAAATGTAAGGTATGGCTGTTATTAAAATTAATGATGATGACAGCAAGTGTTTAGACATAGTTTATAGAGAGTTGACTTTGGGGTCAGTTCAAGTCCTACCTCTAACACTTACTGGTAAGCCACTTATTTCTTGGTGCCCCCAGACAATTTTCTAAGATCTCTCTGTAGCATTTGGCACTGGTGCCGATTTCTTGTATCCTATTTCCATTTGGGGTTTTCATATTCTTCTTTGGGTTTCCTGATTGATACCTGTCTGACTGTCCCTTCTTTGTCTTTTTTTCTGGATAATCACTGAAAGTCTGCCCCCTAACTAAGGGCTGGCTCCAAGGTTTCTTCCTGGTTCTCTCTCTCTCACTCTCTCTCTCCTTCTCTCTGTCTGTCTGTCTCTCTGTCTCTGTCTCTCACTCTCTCTCCTTCTCTCTGTCTGTCTCTCTCTCCACAGATGATAATTGTCCTAGAAATCCAGCCCTAGTCTCTCTTCTGAACTTCAGTCCCATATAACAATTGCTTAGACACTTAGAACTGAAGATCCCATGGGGATTCCTAAAACAGAACTTATTATCTTTTCTCCAGAACCTGCTTCTCTTCTGAACTGACCCACACCTGTCAAGGGTACCCTTATTCTTCCATACAGGCAGATTGATAAGTACAGAACCCTCCTCCACTCCACATCTTCCCTTAACCTTCATACTGCATCAGTTGCCAAGTCTTGTTAATTCCATCTCCATTGCATCTTTTTGTACCTTCTCCCTTCTCTACATTCACAAAGCCACCATCTTAGTTCAAGCCTATATCACTTCTCACATGATCTGTTGCAATAGTCTTCTGTGCAACAGTTTATAGAACAATTATTATAAAAGAAATAGTAGCAGGATATCAGCTTGTCCCAGGACTCTTTCTTTCTAAAGAAATAAAAGTACTACCTAGCCCTGTGACTTTGGGCAAGTTACTTAACCCCAATGGCCCTCCAAAAAAGCAAAAAATAAAAAAGAAAGAAAAAACAAAGGAAAGTACTGAACATTAAAATCATAAGATGACATTAGAGATGGAAGTTAACTTAGAATGTTAGACTTGGCAGGGACCTTAGACAATAGAATATAAAAGATAATTGAAATTAAAGTCTAGAAGGCGTTAGAAGCTATCCAGTTTGACAACTTATTCATTTTACAGGTCAGGAAACTGAGACCTAAAAGGTGAAAAACATAATGAAGGCCACTCAGAAAGTTAATGGCAGAACTTGAGACAATAACTTCCAGGTTAGGACTCCTTGTACTTAATAAACCAGGAGAAACAGGTCACTTCAATTATTTAGTGTCCTAAAGGAATCTGAACACCAAAGTGTTTAGTAAAGCTGTCCCCAAGGAATAATCGTCACAGCATAAAGAATATATTCAGAAACCTAAAGGAAATAAAATTGTTAGGGATTACCCTGGGGAAAAATGATGATCTACCAAAATTTATTAAGCCCCTTTCAATCTGTGGCATTTCTCTAGGACTGTTTCAAAATCTATTACTAAGAGGAGGAGAAAAAACAAAACAAAACAAGATTTGGAAACTTCATACTTTGGCTGACTAATTTGTCTATTCCATTCTCTTCTCAGCTTTTATCAGTGACATGTCCATATTTATGACATTAGGGTGTTAGAAAATGAATTGCCAACCCCCCTTTTGCTCTAGAAAATAATAGCTACAGCCAGTGCCTGTCAGTGGAAGCTATGTTTTTACTGATACCATACTTTCTGAGTGGCTTAGGCTCTGTTGTTGTAAGTTATAAAAGGACAAGATAATTTCCACATTGCTGGGACAGGAGCCCTGCCTTTCCTAAACAGAGCTTGCTGTTGGTATTTGCTTAGCAGAACAACTTAATTGGAAAAGCCAAGAAGAGAGAAAGGGTCTATGAGGCAGGCTGCATGACACCTTAGAAACCATTCAGGATGGGGCAGTTTCTAACAATAAAATCACATTCTCCTCTAGAGAATTATGCATTATATATTGTAGCCTACTCATTTTGCTCATGGTGATGGGTACCACAGCACAGAAAGATGAGAGTACCTTGACTAAGGTCACACATCAAGTTAGTGGCAGAGACACAGCTAAGACTTAGGTCACCTACTTCCCATTCCACCATACATGTCAATGTGGCCTCCTACTCTGTGGGTGACTAGATGATGGTTTTAGGACCCTGGAGAGGGTGAAACTCCTATTTTCTGAGTCCCAAAGCAGTAGAAAAGTATTCTGAAAGTAAGTGAAAACATTAGCTTTTCTATTAGATACCACTAAAGTTAAGTGAGGCTGCCACCAAGATATTGATCTATGTGGTTTAATAGGGTACTGGACCTGAAGTGAGGAGACCTAAATTCAAATCCTACCTCAAACACTTAGACATTTACTAGTTGTTTTATTAGAACTCATAGAATCATAAATATGGGAGGTGGGGGAGAGGGATACTTTAGAGGTCATCTAACTTAACACCCTAATTTTATAGATGAGGAAACTGAGAATGTTCTATTTGCTAATCAAGGAAGGAAGAAAAAAGACCTCAGATTAGTTTTCACCTCTTTCAAAGGTGGAACTTTAATCTTTAGTATTTTATTTGCATCTCAAAGGAGATGTGATCTCATCTGTAACCAGTCCAGCTACTATCCAGGCATTGTTCTCCCTCTAAACCATAACCCCACTTGTATTAACCAGCAAGCGGAAAGCATCCCTGGGCCAAGCTAAACCAACAGTAAGACCTCAGTGAGGGGACAAATGCTGATGGAAACCAATTTCCTATTAGAATCACTAAAAAGGTACAAATGGGGTATTTGCTTTGCAAACAGAGCTATTGAATCACTGCAAATGTTACAGCTACTGTCACAGGATATCAGTAGAAACCACCAGAAGGTCTGGGGCTGCCCAGAGGCCACGCCTGCAAACCTCTGAAGACTAGACTTACCAATGCAATTGAAGTACAGTTCCTTTCGACAGAAGAGAGAGCAGCCATCACCATTGACCTTATTCATATCATCACATTCTTCTCCTAGGTGTCTGTAGAGAAAAATATAAAAGAGAGATTGGTTTAACAGAAGAAGCTCAATAGACATGGTGACCTGAGAGAGTACATAGTTTAATCCTCTCATTTTATAGATGAGGAAAAGGCAGTCAGTAGAGATATACTGACCTGGTCAAAGTCACAGTGCACTGCAATTCAATAGGTATTCAGACAATAAGCCCAACTCTAGGCCCTGTGTTGGACCTAATCTACACTGAACTGGAAATTAAGATACCTTGGTTCTATTCCTACCTCCAAGACTTAATATAGTATATAATTAAATTAAATTATTGTATATATGTTTATAATACATATAACACACATGTATGTATATAATATACATGCACATTATATAAATTTCACAAAGGTCTTTTTCCTCTTTCTTTGATCTTTTCCATGTATAGACTTAGTAGTAGTAGTATCACTGGGTCAAAGAGCACAAGAAGTTTAGTAACTCTGGGGACATAATTCCAAATCGCTCTTCAGAATGACTAGACCGATTCATACCTACAATTAAATTTAATTCAATTTACTTTCATACTTCCTATTTCCCTTGAGTTTCCTCTTTCCTCTTCACCTCTCAAAATCTGTACCTGGAGGTTTTTTCCAACAAAATCCTAAGTTCAGTTATAGGCCTCTCTGCTTTCCTTCAGTGGCTTCTTACATATTTTTAGTATTTAATAAATAGCTGTGTGACATTATACAAGTTACTTCTTAGTTTCCTTCTCAGTAAAATGAATGGGTTGGATTATATGATTGATGTCAATGAATTTGCCACTCCCCTTGGCTTCCATCTTGTTTATGGAACTCTGACAGAATGGTATTGTGGACTTTTGCCCCTAAACTTTTTCTTTTCCTCCTTAAGTGAATCCACCAATTTCTCTCTCTCAGATTTCTCCCTCATTTCCTATAAAAGTGTTGTATTCTCAGTTAGTTCCATCATTTTTCTGACTGCTACAACCCAGAGACATTACGTTACTGTTGTTTCTATGATGAGATTTGTGGCAATTTTGATCAGAATAGAACCTTACAGATCACACCACAATTATTATGAAATACCCAGGGCTTTTTTTTTAAGTTCCAAGTTAGACAGAACAGGATCAATGTTTTCTGAATTGACCAAGGAAAGCAGAGAAAAAAGAGGTAATTGGGAGACTAGGTAACTGGAATACATCTGGTGACTGCTACTCCCTTGTCAAGATGGAATTCCCATCAAGTGTTTGAATGATGTCCTATGAGACCTACTGCCTCGCGTCTACCAGTCAGCTGGGACCCTGTACAGACTGGTAGGGGCTATAGAAGTTGCCTTTTACTCCACCAACTCACACTAGTAAATGCTCCTCATTCTGTAGCGGCTTCTGAGCAGCAGGGTAGATGGTTCCAATTAACCCTGGAAATAACTGAGGAAATTAGTATTGATCTCTCTTTTACAAATAGCCCTCACAACCTTTCTTTATGGGATGTTTTGGCTAGGTCTTCCCATTTTGTCTACTATGGGGTGAAAAGTCAGTTAGACAGGAACCCAGCCTTGTGTTCCGAGCTGCTCTCAGCTCACTGTGTTTAACACATATCATGTTGGCCAAGCAGGGATTATCACAGTGTCGTTATCTACTGTGTGGACTCATAGGGAAAGTTGTGTCTTGTTTTTATCATGAGCTAGCTTCTCCAAGCCTAACCTCACATGCAGGTCTGCCCCTCATCTCCAATTCATACCCAGGATATCTGCTGTATCCCTGAAATACGCTGTTTTTTTCATGGACAACTGAATTTTCTATAGTATATACTCCCTCCACTAAATAAAATCAGCGTGCTAGGTACATGATTTTCCTGAGTTGCTGCAGAATAATGCATCTTATTAACTTAAGCAAGATATAATCATGTGGGATGGTTGGATGGGTATGTGTGTCTAACAGTTGGCATAATAAATCAATTCACTGGATTGCTACAGATACAGCTATAACTCTAGATATCAATGTACACATAAAAGACAGTATGACATATTAGCTGAAGTGCTACATTCAGTGTCAGGAAGACATGAGCTCAAATTCTGCACCAGAAACTAGCTCTGGGACCCTGGGCAGGCCACTTTCCTTCTCCGTGCCTCATTTTCCTCACTATAAAATAGAGGGTATCCCCCCATCAATATCCTCTAAGACCCCTTCCACCTCTAAATCTATGATCTTATGATGTAGGATGACTAAGCTGTCAAACATGAAGCCCATAATACTCCTGAGTACAGTCCTAATCAAATTAAAATGTATTTGGGGAATATTTAATAAAATACATAAAAATACAATAAACATTACTATTTCATACATTAACTCATGGTTTCCTAAGTTAATATGTGGCCTACAAGGATCGTTCTATATGGTTGAGTGGCCCCCATTTCTATTTGAGTTTGAAACCACCTACCAAGAAATCATGTGACCACGGGCAAGGAGATACTTAATGTCTCAACATCCAAAATAAGTGTCTTAGACTATAAGTTACTCAAGTGATCCATTCATGCTGGTACTAAATGACAGAAAATGAATTTGAACTCTCTTTCTCTAACTTAAAATCCATCAGAATTGCTTAGGATCTGTATTGACTCTTATTTGCTGTGATAAGAATTCCTCTTCAATAGTAGAGTAGTATAGCTTTAGGTTGAGTGGAACTTCAGAGGTCATCTAGCAAATTTCAGGGATACATTACAAGGAACTGATAAAAAAAAATTCAAGGCAAAACCCACCCACAGTGTTCAAGGAGATGAGGAGGTAATTTAGATGGAAAAACAATGAGGCCCATGATGGTGAGGTGTCAATAAATGGTAGGGCTGGAGTTAGAACCAAGTCTTCCAGCTTCACATCCAGACTCCCTCTCATGGTAGCACGTTACCTCTCCTATAAATTAGAATAATCTTACATGATGTATTTTCAGGGCCATCAATAAACTCCATTCAGTTTTTCTACCCAAAATAAAAATATTTCAAGTCCAGCAAGCACATCAGCATGGTTTCTATTATGGTTTTGAGTTCATGGAAGCAGCATTTCTTTACACAAGTTGCACTATCCTACTTACTTCTGTATGATTCCATCTCCACAGTAGCCGCTTCCGTGTATATATATGGCTGTGGGAGAAGGCTCACTCTCTTCTGTACCAGAAATGGTGACAATCTGGTACTTATATGTACTGCCATGGCTCAGATCCCTGGGAAGAATGAAGAAGAAGATGAGACACAGGGCAAAAAAGGCAAGTCAGACTGAATTCAACCACAGAGGCTCTTTTTCTTTCCCCTTGAAATTTCCATTCAATTCACTTATCAGCAAATTTCAGGGAAACTTTACAAGAAATTGATAAAAAACAAAATTCAAGGCAAAAGCTACCCACAATGTTCAAGGAGATGAAGACATGATTTACAGATGAGAAAATATAAATTATAAATAATCACTTAAAAACTATCCAACCTCACAAGTAACCAAAGAAATGTGAAATGAAAGAACTTTGGACCACCATCTTACACGGACTAAAAGAGAAAAAAAAATTCTTAAAATTGTAAAGATAAAGTGAGGAGGTTATAGAGAAACAGAAACATTAATGTATGATGGCAGAATAGCAAATGAGTAGAAAATTTTTTTAATGAATTTGGCAAAAGTGAACCACAAATGTTATTGAAATTGTCATACACTTAGAGATACGAACAAAGAAAAGGTAACTTGGTGTTATGGCCATTTGCATACTGAAATTCAGTTATTTAACATGTAAAGAGCTAAATATAGTAAGTTTAATTGGTTTGCTTGAAGTTTAAAGTTAGTTTTATATTAAATAATTTTTAAGAATAAGTATTAGGCATAGAACCATAGAATTTAGAGTTGGATGTCATCTAGTTCAACTCATCTTATTTTTGTAGAAGCACCTGGATAGTACAGTGGACATAAAGCTGGACCTATAGCCAGGAAAACCAGAGTTTAAACAGCCTCAAGCACTTATTAGCTGTGTGACCCTGGACAAGTCACTTAACCTGTCAACTTCAGTTTCCTCATCTGAAAAATAGTGATAATAGTATTACCTATCTCCTAGGGTTGTGATAAGGATAAGATGACATCATACTTTTAAAATGCTTTGAAAAACTGGAGGACACTGAAAGTCAGAGAAGGGAAGTAATTTGCTTAGTGTCACACAGGAAGAAAGTAGCAGAATCAGGATTTGAAGCTGAGTCACTTAATTATAGTAATAGCTAGCTCCTACATCCAAGAACTTTAAGATTCAGTGAAAAAAATGTTATCTTACTCTAGATCTACTACAATCAAGGCCCCGTGTTAGGCACTGTTAGAGATAGATAATAAGCGCAAGCTTCAACTCCTACATTCTGAAAGTGAAATAAAATCCAAATAAAGTGGCATGGGAACATAGTAATACATTGACAGTCAGGAGACTTGGATTCTTGTTCCAAATCTAATGTTAACTTGCTGCATTATCTTAGGCAAAACACTCGAGACCTCAGAGTCCTCACTTGTGGAATGAGAAATTATACTTGATAATCTCTAAGGCCTCAAGCTCTCTTTTTGTGGGGAGGAGGGGAGGAGGAAGCAGGGAGTTGTTGCTGTTGCTGTTCATTTGCTTCAGTCATTGAAGCCTTTTTGTAAGCCCATTTGGGGTTTTATTGGCAAAGATACTGGAGCGGTTTGCCAATTCTTTCTCCAGCTCATTTTATAGATGAGGAAACTGAGGCAAACAAGGTTAGGTGACTTGTCCAGGGTCACAGCTAGGAAGTGTCTGAAGCCATATTTGAACTCAAGTCCTCTGGAACTCTAAGCCAGACACTCTATCCACTGTACCAAGCAGGGAGTATCCAGACACAATAGGTGTAAGGAATTCTTGGTGAGGAAACTCTCTCTACAAAAGCATATGGGCAACTATTCTATATCTTATAGTCTTGAGAAGTTCATTGTCTGGGATACTGAGGATACTGAGAGATGAAGTTACTTGTCCAGGGCATTAAGACTAATTTGTGTTACAGATTGTAATTAGCCCAGCTCTTCTGAAGCCTGAGACCATTAGCTCTGTCTACTGTGTTATCTTGCCTTGAATTCCATTTCTAAGACTTTATGATTTTAATAGTCAATTAATTACAAGATAAGCCAGTATATAATAGTCATAGCACTGGTACAAAGTGAGCAGAGTCCAGAAGAAGGAGAGTTTATTTCTTCCTGGGGTGATACAAGGAGGCTATATGGAAGAGGTAACACAAAAGGGATCATTTGACCCTTGAAGGATAAGGAAGATCTCAGTATCAGAGGGTAGTATGAGGGAGGTGGTAGAACCTAGGCAGAAGGAACAAACAGAGCAAAAAGTTACAAAGGGAGAAAAATGAATTGTATATTTCAGGAGCCATAATTAGACCAATTTGACTGGCATGAAGGTTATGTTGTAAACGGAATCAAGACTAATAAAGTTGGAAAGGCAAGTAGGGGCCAGGCAGTGGACTGCCTTGACTGTCATAGTAAAGGTTAATTCCACGAGCTGTTGGGGCTTTTATGTATTAAACTTAATTAATTATTTAATGAAGATGAGTGGAGGTAGATTGTTTTCCCCACCTTCTCTTTCTTGTCACTTAGAAATGTGAACCAGGGTTCTTCTCTTCAATTTCATTTTAAAGCTCCAAAAGCTTTGTGGGCTTCTGTTTTATTTTTTCCTTTAAATATTTTAACTTACTCCTCTAAAGCAGACAGAAAATGGGAAGGTTTACTTTTTTTTGGGGGGGGGAGTTTGTTTTGGTTTTTGGCCATTCTAAGTCCCACTTTTTCTCATAATGAAACTCAGGGCATTTTTGGAACCTTTTATGGTTGACCAGAGGAAGAAGAAATGGCATGTTTATATAGGATAGACTAATCTTTTTTCAGTGTGTTGACTAGATCCCATCCTTTCATGGAACTAAACAACAAGAGATCAAAAAGATGTATGGTACTAGGGCCCTTTTCCTTTTATTATCCTCTGCTCATAATGGGAGGAATTCAGGAAATAGATGACATCAACTGGAGCATATTAAAGGGGTCCCTCAGAAAGAAAATATGTTTATGACTCCTAGAGGTTCAGGGGGCTTTGTCAAGAACACTTTTTACTGTATTGCCTTCTACATCTTACATCTGCTGCTGGAAGCATTTCACATTTACTATTGGATTGTAAAAGAGGTCAATTTGGGGGCGGAGCCAAGATGGCGGAGCAGAAACAGTACTTCCAAGGTGCTCTGCCCCCAGATTACCTCCAAACCATGTAAAAGGGGACTCTGAACAACTTCTGGAGCCCCAGCACCCACAGAAGAACACAGAGAAGCTAACCTCCTGCTGAGGACAGCCCAGCAGCCCTGCAGGGAATGGTGAGTGCAGCGCTCTGAGAGCAGGCAGCACAGCACACTGAGAGCAGGCAGCACAGAGCACTGGGAACAGACAATGCAGCGCTCTTCGAGCTGAGCCCAGGCCCGCATGAGTCATGGTTTTAGCCCCAGGGCGGCTGGGCCAGCAGCAGGCTAGAGGAACCCCAGAACAACAGCAGCTGTGGTGATTCCAGAATTATTAGCACAGATATGCCTAGGACAAAGTGAGAGGTTAGTGCCCCATGGACTTTGGGACCAGTATTTGGGGAACGCATTGGCTTCCTCCACTGGGGGCGAAAAGCTGCTGAAGAAACTCAACACAGAGGCCATTTTGCAGCGTCAGTGGCAGGTCCAGCTCCTGGTCTGCAAACTGTAGAGAGATCCAGCAATCAGTCTAGGGGTTAATCACTCTTGCTTTAAACTGCCTGGATCTGGATTGTGGTCTGGGGTGGAGGTTTGGGGTGGGTATCCAGCTTGTCAGAGTATGTGGAGGCTTTACAGAGACCACCCAACCTGTGGAAGCTGTGAAGACCCCACATTTGGGACAGAAGCTCTCCTGTCTGGTGGCAGAGTCCTACTGTGGCAACAAGCCCAAAAATCAAGTAATTAAGTGGCAACATGCCTAGTCAAAAGAAAGAAAATAAACAGAAAAAATCAACACTGGACTCCTATTTTAGGGGCAAAGAGGATCAAAGCATGGAGGCGACTGTGAGGTCAGAACTTCAGAACTCCTGCACCAAAAGCCCCAAATGAAAATATAAGCTGGCTACAGGCCATAGAGGACCTTAAGAAGCAGATGAGAGAAGTGGGGTAAAAATTGGGAAGAGAAATGATAAAGATGCAAGAAAAGTATGAAATGACAGTGAACAGCCTGATTGAGGAAAATAACACCTTAAAAAATAGACTAACTCAAATGGCAAAAGAGTCTCAGAAAGGCAATGAGGAGAAAAATGCCTTAAAAAGCCGAATTTGCCAGATGGAAAAAGAATCTCAAAAGCTCACTGAGGAGATTCATTTCTTCAGAGTTAGACTGGAGAAAATGGAAGCTAGTGACTTTATGAGAAGTCAAGATGCTGTTAAACAGATCCAAACAAATGAAAGAATAGAAGGCAATGTGAAATATCTCATGGGAAAAACCACTGACATGGAAAATAGATCCAGGGGAGATAATTTAAAAATTATTGGACTACCTGAAAGCCATGATCAAAGAAAGAACCTAGAAATCATCCTTAAAGAAATTCTCAAGGAAAATTGCACTGATGTTTTAGACCCAGAGAGGGAAATAGAGGTTGAAAGAATCCAAAGAATCCACCAATCACCTCCTGAAAAAGATCCCAAAAAGAAAACTCCTAGGAATATTATAGCCAGGTTCCAGAATCCACAGATCAAGGAGAAAATACTACAAGCAGCCAGGAAGAAACAATTTCAATATTGTGGAAACACAATCAGAATAGCCCAGGACCTGGCAGCTTCTATACTGAGGGATCGAAGGGCATGGAATATGATATTCCAGAGGGCAAAAGAGCTGGGAATGAACCCAAGGGTCACCTACCCAGCAAAACTGAGTATTTTGTTTCAGGGGAAAATATGGTCATTCAGTGGAATAGAGGACTCTCAAGCATTCTTGAGGAAAAAACCAGAGTTGAATAGAAAATTTGACATTCAGACAGAAGAAGCAAGAGATGCTTGAGAAGGTAATCAAGGAAAAGAAATCAAAAGGAACTTATCAAAGTTGAACTATTTACATTCCTACATGGAAAAACAATATCTGTGTCTGATGAAACCTTTCTCATTATGAAAATAATTGAAGAAGGGTATATGGGCATATGTTTACAGATATACATGTATAGAGGGCACAGCTTGAATTTGATGGGAAGGGATGATACTTAAGGGGTGAAGTTAAGAGGTGAGAGAGGAAAGTGGCAAGAAGAGATGGGGAGAGACAGGGTAGGGCAAATTATCTCATGTAGAAGAGGCAAGGGGAAGTAGTTGCAGGGGAGGGGAAGAACAGGAAGGCACAAAGGCAAAAACATATTCTCATTGAAGTTGGCTCAAGGAGAGAATCACATACATACTAAATGGGATACCTCACCCTGCAGGAGAGTAGGGGAAAGGGGGATGAGAGAGGGGATGATGGAGGGGAGGGCATTCTAGGGGGAGGGGAGGTTGGAAGTACCCACTATCAAAGAGGGACAGGATCAAAGTAGGGAATGGACCAGATGGGAGGTGAGATGGGTGGGAGGGAAATATAAGCAGTCTTTTACAATATATCTAGTATGGTAATGTTTTGCATAGCTATACATGTACAACACATACTGAATTGCTTATCTTCTCAGAGGGAGTGGGTGACAAGGGAGAAAGGGAATGGATCTGAAAATCGAAGTTTTAAAATTAAATGTTTCACAAGATGTCCAGGCAGTGGGGCTCAGAGATTCACCTTGCCCTAATGGCAAAGTCGAAGGGGGTATGGGAGAAGATATGGGAGAGAGC
>WOXC01009527.1:110000-115796 GCA_011680675.1 Gymnobelideus leadbeateri | reverse complement strand
TCAATTTGTTTCCTCTTGGCTGTTTGTAATATTTTCTCCTTGATCTGGTAACTCCAGAACCTAACTATAATATTCCTAAGAGTTTTCCTTTTGGGATCTTTTTCAAGGGGTGATCAGTGGATTCTTTCAACCTCTATTTTTTTTTTTTTTGGCTTTTTGGAGGGCAATTGGGGTTAAGTAACTTGCCCAAGGTCACACGGCTAGGTTTTTGTTTGTGTGTGCGTTAAGTGTTGGAGGCCGGATCTGAACTCAGGTCCTTCTGACTCCAGGGCTGACACTCTACTCACTGCGCCACCTAGCCGCCCCTCAACCTCTATTTTACCCTCTGGTTCTAAAACATCAGGGCATTTTTCCTTGAGAATTTCGTGAAGGATAACTTCTAGGTTCTTTTTTTGATCATGGCTTTCAGGCAGTCCAATAATTTTTTAGTCATCTCTCTGGAATCTATTTTCCAGGTCAGTGGTTTTTCCAATGAGGTATTTCACATTGCCTTCTATTTTTTCATTTGTTTGGATCTGTTTAATCATATCTTGATTTCTCATAAAGTCATTAGCTTCCATTTTCTCCAATCTAATTCTGAAGGAATTATTCTCTTCAGTAAGATTTTGAAATACTTTTTCATTGGGTAAATTAGGCTCTTTAAGTCATTCTTCTCATTGCCTTTTTGACCCTCTCTTGCCTTTGAGTTAGTCCTTTTTTAGGTGTTATTTTCTTCACTCAGGTTGTTGACCTTCTTTTCATGATTTTTTTTTGTATCATTCTCATTTCATTTCCCAATCCCTCCCCCCCTTATTTTGTTTTCAAAATATTTCTTAAGATCCTCTATGGCCTGTAACCAATTCATATTTTTCCTGGAAGCTTTTGGTGAGGGAGTTCTGACTTTGCTGTCTTCCTCCTGTTCCATGTTTTGATCCTTTTTGTCCCCAAAAAGGAATCTTAAGTTAGATTACTTTGCTTGTTCTTTTTGCTACTCAATTACTTGATTTTGAGCTTTTTGCCACAGTAGAATTCTGCTTCCAGAGAGGAGAGCTTGGTCCCAAATTTCTGGTGTTTTCCCAGCTGCTGGAGCTGGGTGCCCTCTCTGAAGCCTCCTTAGGCTCTGGCACCTGCTCACATAACTCAGAACCTCCACCCAAGACAGTGATCCAGATCCAAGCCTGTTAAAGCAAGAGTGATTACCCCTCTGAATGGTCATTTGTTCCCCCTACAATCTGCATGCCAGGATCTTTGAAGCAGCCATGTGGTGGTGGCTGTACAGCCACTGCACCTCAGCTGCTTCTTCCTCTGGGGACAGAGTCCAAACCACACACTCAGAACCCCCATTCTGAAAGTCCACACTGATCATTTACTTTGCCTTTGACATATATGGGTTGATATTTCTGGAAACTGCCACAGCTGCTGGTGAATTACTCTCCCCAATTGACACCAGCCACAGCTTATTGGGGCCACCCTGATCCTAAAACTGCAGGCTCATTTGGGACTCTGCTGTGCTCCCAGCATGCTGCAATGGACCCTTCCTGCTGGCCTGCTGGCCTGGCTTCAGTGGGAGATTTGTTTCTCTCTGTCACTCCGTGGGTTCTGTATCTCTAAAGTTTGTTTAGAGTCATATTTTATAGGTATTTGTGGTGGTTATGGGGGAGCTAAAGGAGTTCTCCTGCTTCTATGCCACCATCTTTGTTCTGCCTCCATTAGACTATTTTTAATATGTTATTTTCTTCAGTATTTTGGGGTCTCCTTTAGCAGACTGTTGACATCACTTTTCATGATTTTTTTTGCATCATTCTCATTTCTCTTCACAATTTTTCTTCCACTTCTCTTACTTGATTTTCAAAATTGTTCTTGAGCTTCTCCATGGCCTGTAAATAGTTCATATTTTTCTTGGGAGCTTTTGATGCAGTAGTTCTGACTTCATCGTCTTCCTCCTATTCCATGTTTTGATCTGTTTTGCCCCCAAATAGGGAATCTATGGTAGGATTGCATTTCCTCTGCTTGTTCATTTGCCAGTTATTTATTTGACTTTGGAGCTCTTTGTGATGGTACAACTCTACTTTCAGAATGGATAGAGCTTTGTCCCAAAATGGTGCAATTTTTTCTGGCTGCCATATCTATTAGGAGGGCCCCCACTATGCAGCCACCACAAGCTCTAGTACATTGGCCACCAAACCCAGGATTACCACCCAAGAATGCAACCCAGATACAAACCAAGATATAATTCCAAATACAAAGGTTAAACCAAGAGTGATTACTCTCTGAATGGTCACTTGGTCCCCCTAAGACTTCAATTTGTCTTCAGATGACATCAACTTTTTCTCTGGAGGAGGATAGAATTTTCATCCTATATTTTTTGGTATTGTTTTGGATTCAATATATTGCTAGGAATAGTTAATTCATTCACAGTTATTCATTGTCCAATATTGCTGTAACCACGTACAGTATTTTCCTGGTTCAGTTTAGTTCACTTTCAATTACTGAAGGTTTTAGATAGACACTATATATTGTCTTAAAGAAAGCTCCATTTATTCCTGTTTTCTAGAAATTAAAAAAAAAGAAATTTTAAAGGGAATGAGTGTTATTTTTAATCAAAAGCCATTTTCTGAATTTGTTTATAAAATTGTGATTTTTGTTGTTTTTGTTATTGATATGGACAATTATGTTCATATTTTTCCGAATATTGAACCATCCCTGCATTGTTGAACTGAATCCTACCTAGTCATAATGCTAATGAATCCATTCCTTTCATTCTTCACACTAGCAATTTTGTTTTCTTCTTCCTTTTAAAAAGTAAATTTAAAATGTTATGCCTATTTTATTGTTTTCTTCAAAAAATGACTGCCTCATTTTATATATTAGTTCAATGGTTATCTCTCTTTCAATTTTTATTAATCTTTCCTTTGATTTTCAGTTTAGTGATTCATTGTGGGCTTTTGATTTGTTCTCCTACTAGGTTTTGTTCTTTTTTTAACTTGACCTGCTCTTTCTCTACTTAATAGATGTCAGTGTTTTGATATATAACTTTTCCCCAAAGCAATGCTTTCATAGAATACAATTTTCCCTGTGTTCTTTAACTTTTGTCATTCTTTTTAATTAATTTATTTTTATTTCTTTAATTGTTCTTTGACCTCTTCATTTTTCAAATAGATTAGTTAATTTTCAATTAATTTTTCATCTTTTTCTCCATGGCTCACAGAGTCACAAGTTTTCACTTGCCCACTTCTAATTTTTAAAGAATAAGTTACTTCAGCAAGTTTTGTAAGTTTCCATCTGGTCAATTTTGCTTTTTAAGTAGTTCTCTTTGATGTATTTTTTTGCTTCTTTTACCATTTTGTCAATTCTGTTTTAAGGTGCTATTTTCTTCAGTATTTTTTCTTTGTGACTCTTTTTACCAAATTGTTGACTCTTTTTCATTATTTTTCGCATAATTTTTATTTCTTTTTCCATTTTTTCCTATATTGCTTTTATTAATGTTTTAAAAAATTAATTGGGGTTAAGTGACTTGTCCAGGGTTATGCAGCCAGTTATTTTTGTGTGGGTATTAAGTATCTGGGGCTGGAACTGATCCCGGATCCTCACAACTCCAGAGCCGGCGCTCTTTCTCACTGTGCCACCTAGATACCCCTGCTTTTATTGATTTTCAAAATATTTTTTGATCTCTCCCAGGAATTCTTTTGGGTCTTGTGTCCAATTCTCCTCTTTTTTTAAGATGTTGAATTTAGCTGCTTTCATTTCATGTTCTTCTGGGTTTTTTCTTTGATCTTTCCCATCTCCATCATAAATTTCTTTTGTTAGGTGCTTTTTTGTTGTTATTGTTTCTGTTTGGTCACTTTTCCAGCCTATTTCTTAACTTTAAATTTAATGTTAATTTTTGTCTCTGCTACTGGGGTGGAGGGGCACTGTCCCAATGTTCAGTAATTATTTTTTTTCATCATGTACTTTCAGAGCTAATTCTGGAGGTCTACAAGTTTTTGCTTCTTCTAAGGTGTTCTGATTTAAATAGAAGTATGGTGACTCATCTGCCCCGTTCTCAGGCCCATGAGCCTCCACACATAATCCTCTGCACCTCAGGACTTGAACAAAAGTCATTGTTCTTTGTGTCTATACAATCTCACTTCTCCTGGTCCTATATTTGCAACTTGGCAAGCAGTAGTGCTCCTCTCCACTCTGAAATTGAGAGAAGAGCACTCTCTCCTGCAAATGACCACAAGTATTCCCCTCCACTCTGGAACTGTAACCAGGGCTCTTGATTCCCTGGGTCCAAAATTGCCAGTACATTAGTGTTTTTTACCCCAGAACTGTAACAGGGAACACTGTGTTGGCAATGCGACAATCTTTTGTACTCTGTGGCCACAAGGGTCCCCCATAATCTCTAGTTGACCACTTTTCCAGCTCCCCCTACTTTCTAGGTGTTGAGAGTTCCTGGAGCTGCAACTGTGATGATGTATTTGCCCCCAGGGCAGGTTTCAAATGCCCATACTACCCTCTGGGATCCTACCACAATCCAGGTGAGACAGACCTTTCTCACTAATCTTGTAAGTTATCTTGGGTTGGAAAAAATAATTCACCCCAATCTTTTGTTGACTTGGCTGCTCCAGAATTCAATCTGAAATGTTAATTTAAAGTTGTTTGGAGGGTTTGTGATAGCTCAAATGAGTTCTTGTTACTGTGCCATCTTGACTCCATCCCATGTCATATAACTTCTATCTACCTCAATATTCTTATCTGTAAAATGGAGATAATAATTGTACTTATCTCCCAAGGTTTTATGATTAAAAATATAGTATCTATGAAGCTCTTGACAAATCCTATAATGCTGTGTAAATGCTAACTATTATTATTGGAATATAAAAATAGAATAAAAAGAATGCAATATTATATATCTCTAATTCCCATTTTCCTTCCCTACTACATTGATCCATTTCTAAGGGTCTATCTTCACTTCTCTCTCTCTTTGTCTCTATGTATATAATATATATATACACATATAATTTATAATATAATTATAATATATTACATATTTATTATGTATAATGTATATTTATGTTATAATACTATATTTTATTTATATAATTCTATATATATATTCATCTGTGGCTGTCAGTTGCATTAATAAGTGTAAATTCCTTTATAAACTATGTAAAGTGGACAAGGAGCCTTCGCAAATTTGTTTAAAGAAAAGAAAATATAGAACTAGACAGTTATTGTAGTACCAAGGATATAAGATTTAGATTTAGACAATCTGAAATCATATTCCTGTTTTATCATTTACTAGCTCTATGATCCTTGGTAAGTTATTTAACTATTTTTGACTCTAATTTCCTCACCTATAGAGTAAAGGAGTTTGGTATATGGCCGCTGACATTTCATCTAATTCTCTTTCTGTGGTCCTCATTTTTTTTTGCTTTTTGGAGGGGGGAGGTCAGGGCAATTGGTGTTAAGTGATTTGCCCAAGGTCACATAGCTAGGAAATGTTAAGAGTCTGAGGCTGAATTTGAATTCAGGTCCTCCTGACTTCAGGGCTGGTGCTCTATTCACTGAATCACCTAGTCGCCCCTATATCTGTGATCCTAATACTATCAAGTAGGGTGTACCAGATATTCAGTGAGTACTAGAACCTCTCATATAAAGGCTTACTTTTCAGGGTTATTCATGAACCTTTGGTGTCTTCCCTACACCAAACTCTTACCTGTGACTCCCAGAAGCTGTAATATGCACATTGGTCATCCCCTGTCTCATTAGAGGGGATAGATCAGACTGAGGGTAATTGCCAGACCTCAAACTTGTAGGTGAGTTAGGGGGATG